>PVKS010029167.1:0-25624 GCA_004027875.1 Aplodontia rufa
GATCTCTGTTCTCATTTCCTCTTTTACCCATCCTTCGTTTAAGAGGTAATTATTCAATTTCCAAGTATTTGAATAGTTTCTATTGTTTCTCCTGTTGTTGACTGCTAAGATCATAGCGTTATGATCTGACAGAATACATGGGATTATATCCACTTTTTTATACTTGCTAAGATTGTCCCGGTGAACTAGGATGTGGTCTGTTTTAAGAAGGATCCATGGGCTGAAGAGAAGAAGGTAAATTCAGCTGTCTTGGGATGGAATATTCTGTAAATGTCTGTTAAGCCCAATTGTTTAATAGAGTTGTTCAGATTGTAGACATCTTTATTTATTTTTTGTTTTGAAGATCTGTCTAGAGTTGATAGTGGTGTGTTGAAATCCCTCAGGATTATTGTGTTGAGATCGATGAGGGGATTAATGTCCTTAAGTATTTTCCATATATTTGGGGGGTTGTAATTAGGGGCATAAATGTTGATTATCGTTATATCTTCTTGATGAACTGTCCCTTTTAGTATGATAAAGTGACCCTCTTTGTCCTTTCTGACTAGTTTTAGATGGAAATTAATTTTGTCCGAAATTAGAATCGCTACACCAGCTTGCTCTTTTGGGCCACAGGCCTGGTAGACATTTTGCCAACCTTTCACTTTCAGCCTGTGTCTATTTTTGGGTGTCAAATGCGTCTCTTGCAGGCAACAATTTGTTGGATTTTGTTTTTTGATCCAATGGGTCAGTCTGTGTCTTTTAATTGGGGCATTGAGACCATTCACATTCAAGGTTAGAATAGATATGGGAGGCTGGTTCACAGACTTTGTATTGATTACAGAGTTTTGAGTCATCTTGAAAGTCTGTTTTTGTATAGAGTGATAATTGGTTCGGCCTAGTTTAAGGATTTAGCATACCGTTGGTATTATCTTCAGATTGGAGTACATCTTTGAGAATGCTTTATATTTTATACTTCAAGAGCCTTATTAAGGACTGTGCCAAAATGTTGGAGTGTTGAGCTTATATTTTTCATCATGCAGCTGCAGAGTTTCTGGTCTAATTCCTAGGTCTTTGGTCTATTTTGATTGCAGGGTTAAAAATAGGAGTCAAGTTTCATTCTTTTATGTACCTAGTTTCCCAGCATAATTTGTTTAAAAGGCTATATTCCTCCAACATATGCTTGAGACACCTTTGTCAAATCTAAGATGATTGCATCAATGTGAATTTGTCTCTGTGTTCTATTCTGTTTCATTGGTCCTCATGTCTGTTTTATTTCAAATTCCATGTCATTTTTATTAGTATAGTTTTATAATACAATTTGACATCCAGTACTGTGATACCTCCCGCATCACTCTTCTTGCTCAGAATTGCTTTGGCTATTCGGGGTCTCTTCTTCTTCCAAATGAATTTTAGAACTGTCTATTTCTAGTTCTGTGAAAATCATCATTGGTATTTTGATGAGAATTTCACTGAATCTTGGTAATGTTTTTGGTATTATATTAGCCTGTATTTCTATGCCCTCTTCTATCCCCAGGTGACTCTTCAGTTTGTTCTCTTAATGTTGTACCAGAGTTTTTATATATTATGATTATGAGTTTTTTTCTCCATTACTATCCACTAAATGTTTCCATACAAAAACCTTGTCTTAAAGGCCTTAGGTGCCATTTTCTATGTAATTCATCCTGTTGCTGATACTTTCAAGTCATATTTTTATTTGATTTATTGTGCCTTTCATTTCCAGAAGTTCTGATTATTTCTTTTCAAAATCTCTATCTCTGTATTGAAATGGTCTTTTACCACCTGTAATTGCATTCTTAGTTCATGCATTAATTCATTTATTAAATCATCTTTGATCTCATTAATCATTTCATAATCAAATTTTTAAAGCCTTCCTTTTGAATTAGAGAGAAAGACTGATTTTAATGGACACAGAGTTCAGTGAAAACAAATCCCAAAATTAACACACTCCAGGGCAGAAATCATCTTGGGTGCAGAAAATATTCCAGGGTACTGAAAATGGTCATCATATGACATAGGAATCATCTATAAGTCCTGAGCATATATAAGCAGAGACATGAGATAAGGAATACAGAAAGGAAGTGGCTAGCATTTACCACTATTAAAATTCCCCAGTGGATGCCTGAACCAGAGACTTAAAAAGGCACAAAGAAAGGGGAAAAGCTCCCTTTGTTGCTAATGCCCTATAAAAGCTGCAGGGAAGAAGTCTATAGCAACCACACAAGAGTGTCTGCGCTCCAGGAGAGATACCAGTGTTTCACATTCATAGCAGTGAAGGCAAAACCTGTGGAGATTCAGTCCTTATTCCCTAAAAGTGTATTTTTCTGGAGGCCCTAGAGAACAAGACATCCTGCAGAGACTGGCATCTCTCCAGCAATAGGTATAGTGTGGATCAAATCTCAAATACCCACCTACAGAGTTCAAAAGACCACCTAAGACTAAATCCCAACTACCAGAACTTCCAATTTAGAACTCTGCACCACCCCCACTGAAGAAATTCACAGTTTGTCAGTAAACTCTAATGTACCCCACTCTATCCTGGGTTGAGATCAACTATAACCAGCTTTGCCTCCTAACCACAATGCCTGACAGCTAAATGAAGAACACAAAGGCATTAGATTTAATAACCCCCAGCCTTCAACCCAATGTAACAAAGTAAAAAATCAATACAAAGAATGAAAATCCATCCTTGCTAATGATTTTGACACCTTAATGGAAGTAAGCCCTTTGTTTATCACTCAGAATTTTTTCTTATTTTTCTTATCTCTTTTTTCTTTTTTCTCCATATTCCTCCCATTTTTAAAATATATATTCTCATTTGTTTTACTGTTCTTTTTAAAAATATTAACTTTCTAATTTTTTAAAACATCATTTCATTATACTTTAGTATTTTTTTACTTTTTTCATTCTGTGTATACATATGTAGGTGTGTGATCTCACTGTGCAAATAGCCTTGATAAAATATATATTCATATAATTTTACCTTAACTGCTTTCCTGTGTGTCTTTTATTATTTAGTCTTGCTTTGACATAGATGAGGTTTAACTATACATGAGTCTGAGTCACTCTGATTTTGCATTTGTTTATTTATTTGCACCATGGTTATGGTCTGTCTCGTTACTCTTTTTTCAGTCTCTTCCCCCACTAACAGCCAGACTTTCCTAGACCTTCTTTCTCTCTTCCAGTTTTTCAATCCTTTCAGTTAAATTTTTATTCCAACAATAAAAAAATAATAGAAACCACATAAACACATAGAGATTGAACAAACTCTTTTAACTGAAGAATGGATCATAGAAGAAATAAGAGAAGAAACCAAGAAAGTTTTAGAAACAAATGAGAACAGACGTAAAACATATCAAAATCTGTGGGACAAATTTAAAGGGAAAATTTATGGCAGTGAGTGCCCACATTAAAAAAAAAAAGAGTTTATGTTCCACCTCAAAGACTTTAGAAAAGGAAGAACGAATTAATTCTTCATCCAGTAGAAGACCAGAAATAATAAAGATTAGAGTCAAAATTAATGACATTGAGAACAATAACAAAACTACAATGCACAAGATCAATGTGACAAAGAGTTGGTTCTTGGAAAAGATAAATAAGATGTATAAACCCATAGTCAAACTAACAAAAAGAAAGAGAGAGAAGATCCAAATAAGTGAAATTAGAGATCTTTTAAAAAGGAAATATCACTCCAGACTCTTCTGAAGTCCAAAAGATCATTGGAAACTATTTTGAAAATTTATACTTCAAAAAATTAAAAAATCTAGAACACAACTGACAAATTTCTAGATAAATTTGACCTACCCAAACTGAACCAGGAAGATATAGGAAAGTTAAACAAATATCAAGTAACAAAATTAAAAAGCAATTAAAAGTCTTACAACAAAGAAAAACCTAGGACAAGATGAATTCTCAGCTGAGTTCTACCAGACCTTTAAAGAAGAACTAACGCCAGTCTTTCTTAAATTAGTCCATGAATTTGAAAGGGATGGAACACTTAGAAATGCATTCTATGAAGGTATTATAGCCCTGATACCAAAACCAGACAAAAACTCATCTAGGAAAGGAAACCAAAGAACAATATCCCTGATGAACACAGATGTAAATGTCCTTAATACAATATTAGCAAACTACATTTAAAAACACATAAAAGATAATACACCATGATTAAACAGGTTCATACAAGGGATGTAAACTTGGTCTAACATATGCAAATCAATAAATGTAGTTCACCACTTAAAAGGAATTAAAAACAAGAATCATATGATCATCTCGATAGACCCATAAAAGATTTTAATAAAATCCAGTGCCTATGCATGTTAAAAATGCAGGAGAAGCTAGTGATCCAAGGAACTTACCTGAACATTACAAAGGATATATATAACAAACTCAAAGCCAACGTCATACTGAATAGAGAAAAACTGAAAACATTTCCTTTAACATCAGGAATAAAACAAGAATGTCCACTCTCACCACTTCCACTTGATATAACAAGTTCTCAAATCTAACCAGAGCAATGAGTCAAGGAAAAAAATTAAAGGGATATACATAGGAGAAGAAGTCAAATTATTTCTGTTCACTCATGACATGATCCTATATCTAGAAGACCCCCCAAAAAATCCCACTAGAAGATTTCTAGAGCTGATAAATTAATTTAGCAAATTTGCAAGATACAAGATCAACCCTCATAAATCAATAGCTTCCTATAATCCTACAGTGATTTTGCTGAGATAGAAATGGGAAAAATCATCATTTTCACAATAACCTTGAAATAATAAAATACTTGGAAATTAATCTAACCAAGGAGGTAAAGTTTCTCTATAGAAACTATGAAACACTGAAGAAAGAAATTGAAGACAACCTTAGAAAATGTAAAGTCCTCTCATATTGTTAGGTAGGCAGAATTATTATTGTCAAAATAACCATACTACCAAAAGCAATATATAAATTCAATGAAATTATCATGTAAATACCATTGGCAGTCTTCACAGAACTAGAAGATTAAAACAATCCTTCAATTCATTGGAAGAATAAGAGTCTCAGAACGGCAAAAGCAATTCTGAGCAAGAAGAGCTACGCAGGAGACACCACAAGATTTAATCTCAAATTATAGTACAGAGCTAGAGTAACAAAACAGCATGGTATTGGTAACAAAAGAGAAATGACATAAGTGTACCACAGGGAATCTCATCTTTATGTGCATGTAGAAAGTACCAAACAAAAACTAATAAATAAATGAGTGAAATAAAGATCAGAAGAGCAGAGGAAGGAGAACAGAGGAAAGGAGAAGGAGAGTGAAAATAGGAGGACAGAGATTGAATTCAAATTTCACACATGCATGATTTCATCAAAATGAGCCCAACACCTATGTTTAACTACAATGCTCTAGTTTAAAAAAAAAAAAAAACAGAAACAAGAGCCACAACAAAAAGCCAAACCAAACTAATAAACAAAATCTTACCTCTCTAAAGTCAAAATAAAGGGACATAACACACAGGGAAAAATATAATATAAAAGTGAAGAAAAAGAAGGGAAAGAGTGATAAAAATAAAAAATATATATGCATATATGCTTGTGTATTTGTGTACATATATAAATATGCAAAAGTAAAGAAAAAGGTGATAAAAATAAAGTATATATAATTTGTGTGTGTATACACATATACAAAAGTAAAAAAAGATGATAAAATAAAGTATATATATTTGTGTGTATGTATGTGTGTGTGTATATATATATACACATATACAAAAGTAAAGAAAAAGATGATAAAATAAAGTATATATATTTGTGTGTATGTATGTGTGTGTGTGTATATATATACACATATACAAAAGTAAAGAAAAAGATGATAAAATAAAGTATATATATTTGTGTGTATGTATGTGTGTGTGTGTATATATATACACATATACAAAAGTAAAGAAAAAGGTGATAAAAATAAAGTATATGTATTTGTGTATGTATGTGTATATATTTTCTTTCCTTGGGCTGTGTACTCCTTAGGGCACTTGGCTAAACCCACCTTCGAGTTGTCCACTAAGCTGGAGTGGCCTGGGACCAAAGCTGGCTGTGCTGTAATGGCTCTCAGCTTCCCCTCTCGCCTGTTTAAATTAGGACAGAACAGGAAAGAGTGATGACTGGAGTTTATTTGTGAAGGCTAGGTGGATATACTCCCAGGGCTGGGCTGAGGCAGGGTTTGTATGTGACATTCAGTTGACTAGCATTTAGTTCTGACTCCTTTCCCACTTTGTCATGAGGTATCTGCTGTAGAGAGAATAACGGGACCTTCCCTATCACCAACAAGTTGAGGATCTCTTCTGGTCATCTGGGTCTTGGGGTTGGGGGGACTCCTGAGAGCTCTACTCCTAGGGCAAAATGACCAGTTCTCCACTCTTCTCTCACACTCTACCCCGCAAACACAAGTGTCATGTTCCCAGGATTGGCCACCTGGGAGCAAAACTGCCTGCTTGTTTCTGGGTTCTCTCTGCTAATCCTGCAAGCTGCCAAACCAAGAGCGAAAGGGAGTTGCACTAAAATGCACATCCCCAGCCTGATTCACCCCAGGCATACTCCCCTCTGTGTCTACCTCAGTCCCACCACACCAGGAGAACTCTAGATCTCATGGCAGGTGCAAGCAGTTGACTAATCCATGTTGTGGTCTCCCTGGCTTCTGCCTGCAGAAAGCTGCAGCAGAAAAGTACTGAGCAGCCAGCCCAGGTTGCAGTCCTGGGTGAGCCCTCTGCTCTGCAGCACTGCCTCCAGGTCACTCACGTCACACCACCACTGCTCCACAGGTTCCCCAGTGCCAAACTTTCTTCTCAAATTCAGTCTTTCTTTCTGCTTGGTCATCCCTCTCCTCTACCATGGACCAGCAACAGGACATTATTATCTGGATTCCCAAGGTATCTCGTCCTACGTGCAAACCTCTTGAATTTGTATTTCTATGATTCTGCTCTTCAAATTCAGGGTGTAGCCTCTGTCTCCCACCTCACTGTGACGCATATTCCCGCTGATTGAATCCTAAGCCATGGAGCAGTTGGAAATCACACCCTCCCTTTAATTTGCCAGGTTTTTCCTCACCATACTCTTTTTCTTGATGGACTTTTTATTCTAAGTTTTCTTCTATTAGTTTTACAGTTTTAGGTCTTACCTTTCAGTGTTTAACACACTTTTTTGTTGATTTTGTATATGGTGCAAGATAAGGGTAATTTCATTCTCCTGCAAATGGATACCCAGTTTCCTAGAACCATTTATTTTACAAGACTGCGCATGTGGGAGAAGCTTCTACCCATACCCTTAACAAGCCTCCTAACTCTCCTGCCCAAAAAGAGGAAAAGTAAGTTTTTGCACTTTAAATTCTGCCAGCCAGATTCCTTCAATGGATTGTGTGTGGTTTGAAGTTTCCCTTTCTTGTAAGTGCTGAGTCTGCAAGTAACTGGGGCAGTAAGGGGCCATAAATTCTGTAGACAGCTGTTTATGCAAAGATTTTTTTGTTCAAAAGTAAAATTGCTACTTTGGAAAACTAGTTACTGTGAAACCTCTGTCTGGTGACCAATCAAAATGTAACAAATAAATAAACACACTGTAATCTCCTGCAGGATATAAATAACAAAGACTCCAGCCCAGAGAATTTTCTGCAGTAACCTCCTGTGGTCCATGCTATATAGCATAACAGACCTGCTTCCTGAAAATTCCTCCAATATCTTGCCTCATCTGTCCTATATCAGTTCTTGTGCCAAAATATATTTTTGATGACTTTTTCAAAAATTAGTTGACCGTAAATATAGAAGCTTATTTCTGGGTGTATTATAATATTCCATTGGTCAATGTGTCTGTTTTAATATCAGTATCCATCTATATTGATTACAAATTGCTTTATGATTTGCTTTGAAGTCAAGGAGTATGATATCTCCAGTTTTGTTCTTTTTGCTCAATTGTTTTGACTAGTTGGAGTTTTTTTATGGTTGCATGCAAATTTAAGGATTTTTTCCAATTTCTACAAGAAATGATGTCATAATTTTCTGTTCCAGGATCCAGCCAAGGATCCCTCAAAACATGATGCCATTCTGTCTCCTCTGCTTCTTCCTATTGAAGATAGTTTCTCAGATGTTTTTGTTTTTCATGATCTTCACACTTTTGAAGAGGGCTAGAATGGAATTTTGTAGAATATTCCTCAGTTTTGGTTTGCCTCATATTCTCTAATGATCATACTGTGGTATGATACATTTTTAAATTGAGCTATTTACATAGAACATACTGAACAAAAATAATAACAATAATCCACAGAGGAAGTCATTGTAGTAGAATAAAAATTTTTATTTTATTTTCAGACAGAATCTCACTAAGTTGCTAAGGCTAACCATGGAACTTGCAGTCCTCCTGACTCAGTCTCCTGAGTCCCTGGGATGACCGGCATATGCCATCATGGGCCTCTTTTACTTTTTTTAAAAAAATCAGTTTACAGGTGAAATAAAATAATTGAATGGGACTCAAACAAGTTAGTTTTACTTGGAGAATTATAATGCTTATTTTTCTTCTTTGTTTGAAATGCTTCACAAGGTCATCCACGTAAGAATGGAATATCCACAAAATTAAACATAAACAGCTCCTCAAAATCAGATAATTAGTTAGAATATGCTTTGATCATAATTACTCTTTGAGCCAAGCCTGCGGGCAGGACACTTGGTCCTATCAGATACACAGCAGTGACAGGAGGCAGGAGGCAGCCCCACTGGTCCTCCTGTGGAGGCTCTGGGCTCATTAGGCATATTGTTTTCATGGATCTCCTGTGTGCTGCCTCTAAGGCCTGCCATCACAACCAGCTGGATTTAGAGAGGGGTTTGCAACTAAAGAACCAAACATTCGCTCCTATCACAATGCAAAAACCTTTGGATTGGAGCGCATGAAACTTGATGAGTCATTAGCATCTTGGGGGAACATTTGTTTATATGTGTTCTCTCGTGAAAAAGAAGCTGAAGATAATAGTAGTGAAAAGCAAAAGCAAGAATATAAAGAAGAAGAAAACTCTTGAACAAGGAGGGTTCCAAAACCCAACCTTTTCTGATTTGTAATTTTGCTACAAAACCTCACATACATATTATTAGAATTTGTCTTTAAAGGAAAAGTAACTTTGAAATACTTGTCCTTCTCATGCCCAAAATTAAAATATAGGGTGATGAGATTCATACATCTCACTATGTCTTTGGATAAAACCATCCAGACAGGAAAATTGAAGAGTTTTTAGCTTTTTCATCTTTTTCTTTTTTCTTTCTTTCTTTCTTTTTTTTTTTTTTTTTTTTAAGAATCCAAAGATTTTGAGTAAAGTGATTAACTCTTTGATAAATCTTGGTCAAATGCCCTCCAGAATAGAATGAAGGTCAAATGAAAAGTGATTCTTAATTAAAGTGAATGAATAGAATTGATTTAATAAAATTATAATGTTTTTTAATGACTGTGGGATATTGTGTTCAGGGTAGAAAACTGACATTTTGCCTTAATCAATCCACATTTTATTAAAATCAATGTGGTCTATTATGTAAGGCCTATTGAAAGAACTTTAATAAAGTCCAATCTATAAAAAGTAACTAACACTGGTACTGGTGAAATTTAACCGGCGGATAGCTACAGTGTACATCCAACACATGTTTATGGAGGGCTTACTACTTACTGGGCACTGGATTTCTGCATCTGTTATAATATGTGGACATGACCCAGGTGATCAACCGAAGTTAAACGTGGATCCTGACATTTAGTTCATGGGTTTCAGATCCAAAGCCTTTGCTCCATTGTTGCTTTTTCCCAGAGTGCTTATCCCAGTTCGCTTTGAAAAGCACCTGTCAATGCTTCAAGATTCACCACAGTCTCCTCTTCTCTGAAGCCTTTTCTAATACAGATAACTTTACCCACAAGTGAAAATGACAACTTCCTCTTCTTTCCTGCTCTTTGTACCACAAGCTATTACTTCTGGAGTGTTTCTTATATTTCTTTCCATTTGCTTGTTTATAGGTGTGTTGTTCTTAAAGAAAAAGAAGAGAGTAAAGCACCATTTCCTTAAATGCTCTTTTCCATTCTCAAAAACCTAGCCAAGGTAGGGGAAATGTTAGGCTGGCTGGTGGCAGGGCTTCAGCTGGGCCACGTGGCCCTACGGTCAAGGTGATGGCTGGGGGTGTGGCTTCAGCTAGCCCACAAGGTCATGGCGCTAGCTAAGGGGCAGGGCACAGGGCAGCTTGCCTGCAAAAGGAACAGCCAATCAAGACGCTAGCAGACAAGCCTCCAACAGATTGACAGATCAACCAGCCAATCTTTGAAAGGTCAACCCCATCAACTCCTCCCATTTAACTGATAAAACCAGCTGCCTGGAGAAGGTCCAGCTCCATTTTCTCCTGCACACCACTTCCCTTGCCTGCTCCTTATTTCCTCTGCTGCTCTGGTGGGGTAGGTGAATTTGGCCCAGGAGCCACCAATCCCAATAAAGGTTTTTACTCAGCTGTTCTAAAGTCTGGCTACCTTTTTGAGCACCCACGCCTGGATTTATACTCATGGTTTCTGATTTTTACAGGAATAATGAGAGAAAGTCTGGATCAGAATGTTCTGATACATATTATCTTGAAGGACACTGGCTTTCTCTCATATAAGCTGGGAATTAGGGCATGATGATGTTATCTGTACAGAGCTGCTTTCTTCCATGCATGCCAGGTTCCTTGCTGGTCATATAATGGGACAAAACCAGTTAAACGGATGCTGCTTCTGTCTCCCCCTCTATAAACCCCTGACCTGATAACTGGTGCAGAGCACCATGGAGAGGGAAGTGGCTGCCTCAGACACAGCATCATGAGGGACAGGAGGTGCTTTTTTTCAGTGAGAGGCAGTGTGTGGAACAGAGGTGCACCCTCCAGCCCATCTCCACTGGACTTTCTGGTGAAGCACCCAGCCAGCCTATTGTTACTGGACTTTCTGGTGAAATAGATGTGCATCTCATCATCACTGGATGTCCCCATAAACATTTCTCAATAAACCATCCCCTACTCTGTCTCTGGGTGTCTTTGTTAGCCTCCCAGCAACCTATAGCCCTGGTACAACTGACCTGTGGCTGATACATCGGGATTCACTGTTTCCAAACCCTCACTTCTTCAAGCAAAGATTACATGTACTTCACATCTCTCTCAGCTGCTAACATTTACTTAGAAAACAGTAGATATTTAAGAAGTCCTCTTCTTAAACAAATTAATAAACATCTCCCATACTAGTCTTTGCCTTTAAGGAACTCTATGAAGGAATTAAGCTATATGAGCAATGTAAAAGTAATTTGTAACCTAAGAAATTCAAGTCTGAAGAGGGGTCCCTTGGTGGTACAAATTTAAAGCTGGAGACCTTCTAAAATGCATGTCACTATCAGATGGCTGAAGGCAAAAATGGTGTTCCCCGTCCTCTCATAAGTTTCCTAGCTATGTGGTTTATTTGGATTTCCTTATTAACCTGTATTTTTCTCATATACCAGGCTGAAGTCCAATCTCTGCAGAGTTCCTCCTGTTCTTCCTGTATGAATCAAACTGCGAATGCTCATCTTGTTGTCAAATTCGCCTGACAGATAGATTTGCTACAACAAATGAAAACACTAAATAAACAGCTCCTATCTATTTTTTATGGCTGACATTCGTTCCCAGGAAAGAGCAAATGTTATCCCAGGATGAAAGCATCTATAATTCCTGAAGTTTTCATTTTTCTGTAACTCATGGTGAATATTTCCATTGTGTGACTTTTTTAAATGCAAACCCAAAGTTAAAATACATGTATTTTAAAAATTCCTTAGAAAGTGTCACAACAAAGTTTTATTCCAGAAAGAACTGTGGGGAAGATGGCCATGACGAAAGTCACAGAAGGGTTAAAGTTTTCATTGGAAACATTTAACCTAATTATACTTTGTAATAAATATATATGCATATATACATTTATAGATAGAAGCAATCAAGAGTTCAAAGACAAGGTGCTTAATTACGATGCCTTTCCTCTCCTGTCAGTTTCACGCTTTCATTTTTTACCATACTCCAAGGTCATCGCAACAACTGGCACAATTTCTGAGCCTAAGATGATCCAGCAGCAGCTGTCAGAGGCTCACAGAGTCACCTGCCACTCAAACACTCCTCCCTGGGAAAACTTGATCAGAAGAGCCAGGGCAAACAGAAAAGAATTCTTGGAGAAAATATAATAATAGTTAGCGCTAGCTGTGATGTAGTACTTCTTATGTATTATCTCCTTTAATTTTCACAATAGTCCATAGGGACAAGTACTCTGATTAGGACCATTTTATAGATGAAGGAATAGAGGCTTAGATAAATTAAGTATCTTGCCCCAAGTCAACTGCTAGTAAGTGACAGAGGACTGAAGTAGTTGATACTCAATTTGGATTGAAGACCAATATAGACAGATAGAAATGCCCTTTATGATTTTCCTTCTTCAGCCTTAGACTGAAATGAAGAGAGAAGAGTAATAGCCATATACTTATGCAAATTTTCTTACTGTCAGGGTCATTTCCATTCATCAGCATTCTGCAAGGACCAACAAAGTTCTTTCTGCTCATACAATGTCACCGACTAGTCATAGGACCTAAAAGTCTGTCCATTCAATCTTTCACATTTATTTTTCCTTCTTTTCCTTCTTCTCATTCATTCTCTTTTTTTCCAGCCCTAGGTATTGAACCCAAGTGTGGTCTACACTGAGCTACATCCCCAGTCCATTTATTTTTTTCTTGAGACAGGGTTTGGCCAAGTTGCTGAGACTGGCGTCTAACTTGCCATCCTCTTGCCTCAGTCTCCCAAGTCGCTGGGATTACAGGTGTGCGCCACCATATCCAGCACATTCTACCTGTTTCCTTGAGACAGGTTTGTTTGCTACAATATACTCTGTCCATTGGCCTTAGCTGGATGTGACTAGAAAATTTACATCTTTCCAAATTTATTTCTGCCTTCCTTAATTCCAAAAATTCCCATAAAGGAAAAGATTAGAGGATTAAAATTTCAAATTGTCTTCTTTGTAAGTCATCACATAATGTATACATTATCTTCACCAGAGGTTCTATCAGTAGAAGAATTCTTGAGTCACCTACTATGTTCCAGTCACCTATGCTAGGAGATCTGTATGCACGATCACATTTCATCTTTATACAATCCACCTGGAGAGTGTTATTCTCCCACTTTATATAGGAGAAATTTTTTAAACTAGAGGTTAAAAAAATGCCAAGTTTAGGAAGCCACTAACAGGCAGAATCACAATTTCAACCTAGGTCTGACTGCCTACACATTACAAGATGCCCTCACTTCCTGTTCCCTACATGAGAATAATGTAAAATGCTCAATAAATTACTTGGAAATGTAGTTTAAGTACTTTCTCTGTTTTCTGCATTTTATTGTTGTTGTTTGTTTTTTCCTTGAAAACACCTTATGCAAAGTCTTCCTCTGATTTTTTTTGTTTTATTTTTTTTTCCTGAGAAGTGCTGAATAAACAGTTTTGGTGATATGTGGCTATGATTGTAAACTTGTCAGAATGCAATTATTAATCTGATATTTAGGTATTTATTGCTGTCATAAGACTCAATGCAAAGGCTTTGAAAAATTGCCCCGACTCATGGTTCATATCCAAGGCTTTATCAAATGCACATTTTTTAATATAATGTAAGTGCCATGAGGTTACAGGCACATTGCGTTCATGTTCAATAACACTCTATAATCCTGAGAATAAAATACGCAGTTACTATTATGGAAAATTCCTTCCTGCCTCTATTTCTTATTCCAAACCCATAAGTCATCTATGAGAGGAAGGTGGCATTTTCTAAATAGGAAAGCCAGTTAAAGAGCTTTGAGAAAATGGAAAAATGTTCAGTCAAACATCAGAATAAGGATTAAGCCTGTACTACTTTTCACACAAGCACAAGATGCCATTTGAAAGTTCAGCTATTAATACTGGGATATTTGATTCCAATGAAGCCTCCTCTAAAACCATATCTAATGCCTAGAACATCTACTGAGAAGCTTTTGGATAGCACCATAATGCTGGAAATCATTTGTCTTTTATGTAGCCATCGATAAGATGCAGAGCCCAGAAACTGCAGGCTTTGGGGGATATTTACATGGAATAAAAGTTATTGCCATAATAATTCAGATAAATTATGTATCACTGACAGTAAACTGACCTGTAGCTATGGCACCTTTTTCCCAGGTAGACCTCAAAGATAGTTTCCAAAAGGGTCCTCTGTGTCTCCATTGCTTCCCCTTCTCCCAACCCTGGCACCAACCACCCCCAACTGCTAAGATCTTCAAGGAGAGAACAGAAACAAACAAACCCTGCTCCCTACCACTTGCCAAGACCTATTCTGAGACATCGCTCAAACCCCCAGATTCCCCTTACTAACAAGGCTCATGTCCCATGAACTCAGAAACTTAGAAATTTGTCCTTTGGTTTTTCAATGATTAGTCACCAAGATTCAATTCCAAATTAGGCTGACTCTCATCCATCTTCTTTTTGGCTGCTCTAAAGAGAGCTTCAGAATGGGCCACTAAAAACAATGTCACTTAATGAAGTGGTTTATTACCCACAAAAGACCAACAGCTGGTGCATTCCTAAAGGAAGGAACAGAGAAAAAGGGGGCATCCCACAAAAGAAGCCATTGACTACAAGTGCACAAAGAATGAAGCCACTGATGGGTACACATTGAGGAGAACTGGGAAAGGAAAAGCCCCATGACAGCCACCTGGGGCTGAGCGGCAAGCATTCTGTGAGGCAGGGCTCCAGCCCCAGCTCCTCCAGCCTTTGAACCGCATGACTCTTGTTCAGGGATTTTGTCATACATTAAGGGGTGTTCAGTCGTAATCCTGACTGCTACCTACTACACGCCAGTTTTTGTTTTTCAGTACTAGGGATTGAGACCAGGGGTGACTATCACTGAGTTATATCTCCAGCCCTTTTAGTTTTTATTTTGAGACCTAGTCTTTCTAAGTTACGGGCACTATCCACAAACTTGTGATCTTTTTGTCTCGGCTTCCCAAAACATTGGGATTTTAGGCATGTACTACCTCAACTGGCTAGATGCCAGTTTTAACAATCATGTGTTTTCAGACACTGCTGAAGAGTCTCTGGGGGAAAACTGGCCTTCGTTAGAAAACATTTGCCATAAGATAGAGTGATCCATCCCAACCATGCCCATGAGGAAGGCATTGCCTTGTTTATAAAGAAATAGAAGAAAGAATGAACCCTGTACACACAACTAATAATGGACCAGGCATCCTTGAATGCAGTCTTTATACAAACTCATCATCCCTCATATAAGCCCCATGGATTTATATGTAATAATATAGTAGTTAGTGTTCTCCGTATTTCACAGATGATGTAAGGAAACAGCCTGAGGTCACACTGCCGGTAAGTAGCTAGCCAGGGCTCACACCTCAGCAGTGAGGCAGCTGGCTCCCGTGGGGCTGGCTCCACTGTAGGAGATCAGAAATTCTTCTCCACGACCACCTAAAATTGTCTCCTGAAACAGAGGGATGGATTGTAAGCAGTAGGATGATGTTGTACACACCACCACTCTGATATACCTGGACTTCTAATCAGGAAGAACAGCACCTTCCACTTGGAAAACTAAATCTGCCACCTGCTCTGTGTGTCTGGGTGTCTCAGGCTCCTGGAAGGAAGGTTTAAATAGCAGGGAATGTCCAGGAACTGACAGACAGTGTCTCCTCTGGGAAACACATTCTCCACACTCATACCCACTGTCCTCTTTACTCATCCACCTTAAAGAAATCCCAGCATACATTATTTCTCCACAAGGAAAACAAACCTTTCCCACTGCATCCTAACAGTTGCTTTGGACAGGGCAGAAGCAGAAAGGTTGGCTGGAGTTACCAATTTTGAATTGACAATGAGCACATAGGCAAGAAATTTACTTGCTAACAGTACAGGCTCTTGGGTGAGCAAAGTCCAGATTCAAATCCTAGCTTCACTATCCACCAGCTCCATGAGTGAAGATTTCCTGTGTCATCAGGTAGATGGGGAGAGTGAGCACCACCTCAAAGAGTTTCTGTGAGGTGGTATGAAGCCCGTCAATGCTGAGAGCAGAGCACTCTGTGGTTTGAATGAGGATAAACTGGACGAGTGTTTAGCTGGTGAGAGGAGGTGATGGGTGTCCTTCTCAGGTCTGTCTCTCCCCACTAGGACAGAATTAGATAAAGGTGAATTTAGCATGTGGGTGACTAGCGGGTTCAAGGCCAATTGCAGCATTTTCTCTCTTCCCTAAAAAGAGACAGTCTATTGATTCCTCTTTGAAAAATTAAGGTCTCATTTCAGGGAACATAATTCCTTTCTTTAACTCTCAGAGAAGCACTGTGAAAAAAGAAAACTGCCTATGCATCCTTCAGTGCATGGGTTCGAATGGGCAGAGACAGTAAAGGAGACTGTCTCATGATTCCATTTTTACAATCACCCTTCTCCCAGGGGCATCAATATTAATACAGTCACACTTTCCAGGAAGGTGAATCACTAAATCTGCAAAGCCCCCAGGGACAGCTTAACTGCAAGTCATCATCTCCAGGATCATACCATGATGCATAGCTCTCCTGGGTACAAAGCCTAGTGGAGGCAACTCCACACCCCAGTGGCAGGCAGAGCTGCCTGGAGAGACAGGCAGGAAGGAAAGACGCTTGGGAGTTCAGGCTTACACCTGCCTGACCTCACCAGTCACTGATGGAACTGGAGCCACCCCACCAAATTCCCCAGGTCTTAATTTCCTTTCTCAGCATGACCTCCCTGCCCAACCATACCCATACCCATTTTGGCATAAGGGGAAGGGAAGAAAACTGGAAAAGATTCTGCAGTTTATACAGTAGCACTAGCAAGATGATGCTTAGCTAACCCTGTCCTTCTCTCTCTTCAGGAGCTCCAGGGTCCTACATCCTGATTCTGTTCCCATCTGTGCCTCCCTTCCCTTCTCTATCCCCAAGGCCTGCTCCCTCTTCTTCTAATTCTGTTCCCCTTTCCTTCTTTACAGAATATTGACACTGTGGAGCAAAGATATCTTCAACAAATCTTCTGAAACATGAAACACATTCTTTTCTAAGCATAAAAATTCAGAACTGATTTTCCTGAAAATACAAGTCAAAATAGACAACACTTAAAAGAATAAGGCTAACAAATAGCAAATTGACAGGTGCAATTTACAGGCCAAGTGTTTCTAACACGGTTTCCTCTCCTTCAGCACTCTCATTCACGGCTGAAGACAATCCCATGGATTCCTAGTTTTTGGAACAGAATTGTCTTTGTAATTCATTAACTGTCTCTCCTCAGAGTCAAAGCTGTCTTGGGCTGCCAGGTAATTATTCCATGTTGTCACAAAAAATCCCAGCAGAGATCCCTCTACGGGCCTTTCAGGAATTATTCCAGTGGCACCGTGACCAATGGTTTGGATGTCTTCTATTCAACCTTCCAGGTTACAGAAAGAGGAGATAATAGCTACCCTTGGGATGAAGTACCTAACAACCCAGAAGAGATAAAATGATTTCCAACCAGGAAAATAGTTTCTACTTTACTCTCTAAGTTGGGAATCTACAGCTCAACATGTATTTTCCATGGCTGCTGATGGCTGCATGGGCAGAAAGTAGTATACAATAGCTCTTCTCACCAAGTGTATAAGTTGGAAAGAACCCAAATTCTCTTGGCTTCCAGGTACCACTTAAGCTTCTAGCAAACCCAAACCTTTGAAAAGCATCTTTAAACAGGAGTGTAATTTGTATCCATTTGGTGAGGCCAAGATTGAAAATATCTCTATCATTCTTTACCATGGAGGTTGGCCTTCCAAACAAGGATGGCTGACTTGGCAATCCAAAGAAATAAATTTCTCATGTTATGATGTAAAACAGGTTCCACCACTGGGAGCACTACAATTCATACCAAGTAACAAGAATTCTCATTTATAACATATTTGTTGAGGTCCTACCACTTTTCAGTTTCTATTCCAGGGGAATGGGAAACTCAGTGAACATGACAGAAATATCTTCTTTTCTTTGTGGAATTGGTGTAATAATTCATGGGCACTTCTAATTCTGGAAGGGTAGGGTTTTATGTTGCTTCCTCAATTATCCTCTTCACTATCTAACACAGTGCTCTCTGCACATAGTATGCCACAGTACCACCTTTGACATTATGAGTACTCCATTGCTAACCAGTGCAGATTGAGTACATATCATGTGACCAGCACCAAAGTAGCCAAAGCAAATGTCTTGATCCTTGCTCGTAACCTATCACAGTCCCAGGCACCTGTTTACATCTGCTTGACTAGAAGTCTGTACACAGCCAGAGAGAACAACAGAACATAAGAATTGAATTACTTAGAGGAATCAAAAAAAGGTTACGTAGAAAAGATACTGCTATAGCTAAATCTTGGTGCAAGTAGCTGATCACCAGGTAAGTGGAGACAGGCAAAGGGGTAAGGGAGGGGATGGAAATTCCAAGTAGAGAAAATGATATGAACCAAAGCAGAAGAGGGAAGCAGGCTGGTGTATTCAGAATGATTATGAAGACAATAAATGCTCCCTCATCCAAAGCCAGAGATGGGATCCTGTTGAAAACACTCTCAAGGTCTCCTCAGCCCTTCTCTGGGAAGGTCAATGCCAACCCAAAACCTACCCCTCTTTCAAGAAAGAAATTCCCATTCTTAGTAAAACAAGAAAAAGTATGCGCATGTCCTTCTGTGAGTAGAGTGTTTAACAATGAATTAGGGAAGAAATATTTTGGACCTGAGAAACAAGGAATGTTGGATTCAATGCCAACTACAGGACCAAAGCCTGGAGAAAGAGGAGAGGTTGCTGAGTTGGCTGAATGGCAACTTTGGGGCATACAGGTGGGTCACTTTATGCTTGGTCCCTAATGTACCTTCAAGCACATCCTTCCATGATGGGCCTGTTTGTCTCATCAGCCCTGCTTGCTATGGGGAGCTAAATATGCCTTTAATATTTATCTGTGCTGTGAATACTGTTTCTACGTGCCTCCCTCTGAGGGAAACAGCCAGGATCAATGTAGGACTGACATATACCAAACAAAGAAACAAACAGAAATATTTATTTTTCTGTCCATAGACCGCAGTACCTCCGGAGGGTAGATGAATTGGCAGTAACAATATAGCACTCCAAGAGAGCACAGCCAGCCTAGAAAGGCAAGCACTGTAAGAAATGTTCTTTCTTTATTTGTATGAGAGTCCTCTGCAAAAAAACATGCTTCAATGAATTTGATGTTTTAAATGTCATTTGCTCATGATTTCCCAGAGATGTCCCAAACCTTATTTTGCTTGGGATTTTAATAAGTAGTACCAGAGAATACCAGGTGCTCCTCCAATTTAAGTATCGTTGTTGACATTTCACATATTATGAAATAGGCAACCAGAGTGGGATAGAACTGTGGCTGGTGGCTTCTATATTAGTGCTTCAGTTTGCATTTGAGGAAGATTCATTTTGCCCCAAACCCTAGGCTCTACAGTCAGTGAATACTACTTTCCAAGTTTTTTGGACATTGTTATAAATATATAAATATGTAACATGTAAGCATGAATACTATATGTCTTAGGTGCCCTAAAGCAGCTGCTGAGACAAGAATCATTAGCAAATTACTTGTTAAGGAGGAAGAACGAAGGAGATGGAAGGAAAGAGAGAGGTAAGTTCAATCACTCTGCAGGAAGAGCTTTGGCTGATCATGCAGGGATATTCAGGAGTACAGGTCCTCTCAACATTGTGCCACCAAGCAAGGGACTGGGCCACCATGCTGCTGTGTGTCGTTCACCAGCAAAGGGCTGCCCTGGGTGGATGAGGACTCTTGGGCACTCTCATGATGTACAGGATTCACTCCATTGGCTCCAAGACAATCCTGAAATAAGCAAAGAACTCACTAAATTTGGGGGATTTTTGCATAGAAACATCTAAATGAGCCTGAGAGGGTGTGTGCAAAGTACCTACATGAGCCACTGTACCATTTCAAAACAAAATGCCCACGAGCAAAAAATATGAAAACAGGTTATTCTCCAGCAGGTAGAACCACAACCCCAGCCCCTTCCCCATCTGAGCTGTTTGGATTGCAGGCTGCTCTTTCTGCCCTGTCTCCAGTGGTCACTGCATCAATTCCAGCCAAGAGTTTCTGGGGCTTAGACAGTATCTGGTCCTTTGGCAGCTACTGGAGGTAGCCTTGGGGATCCTCCCTTAAGCCTAGTGCCTGGGTGACTGGTGTATGTCCTTGAATACACCAGTACCCTCCAAGCGTTGGCCTAGTCATCACAGTTGCCTGTCTAATCTTTGTATTTTGAAAGGTCTGTTGTTTTCATTTGTCATTTTTCCACTCTCCCACTCTAAGAAGTAGAACCTGACTCACTGTGAAGGAGAAGCTGCCCAGTGTGAGGTTATCAAGGTTACAGAGGCACCAGATGGCAACCTGCCTATGTTAGTTAATTTTCCAAAACTGTGACCAAAACAAATGACAAAAACAACTTAGAGGAGGGAAGGTTTGTTTTGGCTCACAGTTTCGAAGGATTCAGTCCCTGGTCAGCCAGCTCCAAGGCTGAAGCATCATGCCAGAAGCATGTAGCACAGAAAGTTACTCAGCTCCTGGCAACTGTGAAGCAGAAAAAGATAGAAAGGGGCCAAGAGCAAGACATAGTCCCCAAGGCCACATTCCCAGTGATCTTCATTCGGCCATTTCCATCTACACACCATTTTCACCACCTCAGAGAAAATACATTAAATTATGAACCCATAAAGTGGATTAATCCACTGATGAAATTGCAGCTCTCATAATCCAACTTTTCACCTCTGGACACTGCTGTGTAGCCTACACATGAGCTTCAGAAGAGACATTCCAGATCAAAGCACAATACTCCCTCTGCCACTCAGCAAGCCTAGATCTTGAGGGAGTTCCTCCTTTGAGACTCCTCACTGTTTAATGGGGAACAAGAAGACTAGTTCTTGTGAGGTTTAAGTTACATAATGTATAAAACAACCACTGAATGAAGGGGTACCATTTTATGTCATAATTATTTTAATTTGCTGTCTTGGCACAAGGACTCCTGGTATAGCAATGGCAGTTTGACTGAGCTCAAGTTTATATTTCTCTGTCAGGGACTCTAGCCCTGAATTCATATTACATCACCAGAATTCTTCCTTATTTTCTCAGACCACCAAGATCTCCATTCTCAAGTTTTCAGAACTCTAGTCTGGGCCTCAGCAATAATAATTCCCGTAGGCTGAACCCTAAAACTAGATTAGGCTTCTGTCACAGAGAGAGGAGTAACTTAATGACACCTGGGGACTTACATTCCTCATTCATAACCTGGACTACTGGATGGAGCAGCAATGAACCAATTAAAAGCAACAGCGGAGCCCAGCAGGGCTCTTCAGAGAATTAAACCCTAATACCTCAAGGCAGTCACCTTATGGAATAAATTAACTTCTTTTCCATGCATTTAAAATGAAACAACTTATACGCTATTCTTGAGAGAACTGAGAAAATCAGTCACAAAAATCATTTTCTGTCTTCTGTAATGTATATGAGGAGTCAGAGTTGAGAAAGGTTAATCTAAGCTAATGCTTCATTAATAGATGTGCAAACTGAATGTATGGAGCATAAAAGATTTCCTCCAACAATGCCATATGACACAGCTAAAGACAGGAAAGTCCTTTGCTAAACTGGACCCTGGTGCTGTTACATAAACTTGTCTCTATGCATCAACTTAAGATAAATCCTTTCAACCTCTCTCCCTCATCAAGGAGTGACCAACACAGAGGGAACACATGAGATCTGGTAAGAACCTTGTACACATCACTCACAGCAAAGTAATAATGCTAAAATGCATGATATTCATTTGTTCAAGGCAAGAATAAAAAAGTTCAGAAGTTATTAATACTATATAATTCCTCCTAATGAGGTTAGGGGTCCCTCTCTGTGATTCTGCAGCACCTTGTGCTGACACCTTTCCAAGAATGTATCCTGATGAATCTTGTTGATGTGATTTTGTATTACCTTCCCATTAATCATAATGTGGAATAAACAAGCATATTCCTTTCTAATATTCATTCCCTAGTAGCATTTGCAAGATAAAAGGAATCATTCTTTTTGCCAGATAAAAAGAATCACTATTAAAAGTAAATAAAAGAATAAATAATAAAGAAAGAGAAACTTTTCTTCTATACTCTTATGTTCCTTAACTGGGGCATGTGAATTAAACTGACAAAAGATTAACAGAAGCATAGTATATAAATTTTATTTAATATCAATTTTTTTAAATGCATGGGAAGCTTTGCAGAAAAGAAGCAGAAAACTTCAAAGAAGTGGTTAGATAAGGGGTTTAGTATTTTCACAAAGGATAAAAAAATGATTGAGAAGAGATTCAACAAAAAAAATGAGACTTTTAGCTTCTGGAGTTGGTAAATTGTAGGAGGACAAACATATGGGGGGAACTAATGCTTTAAAAAGTTTATTTAGCAAGGTTAATTTATGCAGAAGCATCTTGATGTGATCTCTACCTCCATTGATAAGGGTTATCCTCTTCTTCCTGGTACAAAAGGAAGGCAAGAAGACATCTCCACTTGGGGATTTTTTGCCCTGTGTTTAGGTAAAGGCAAGAGCAGAGAGCTCTTTCTATGTCGTTTTCATTGTCCTGTTGAGCTAAAGGTAATTCTTATACCAAAGTGGGATATTTTGGAATATCATATTCAGGAACCTTTCAAAATCCACTAAGAAAAGTCATTCCTAAGATTATAGCATGATGGAATCAGAGGTTTGGTCCAACATGCCAGAGTCAATTTATCAATTCATCACAGTGCTTTGACCTTGAAAATATGGCAACAGATATTTATTAACTATCAGAACCATATACATTTCATGCTGGCATGTTAAAAATAATTAAGTGGTTTCCCAGAATCCTAAAAATGTTGCAAACAGAATTGATTATCACATCTTGAAAAATGTTTGAGTAATCCACGAAGGATTATACTGAAAGAAGGCACACATTGCAATGATTTATATGATAAATAAATCCTGTGGGTCAATGATTACAAACCCAAATGTCTGTAGGTCTTAGTAATTAAATCATTGAAGTGTTTAGTCAGGTAATTCAAATCCATAAATTGAAGGCTGTGTCTGATATTGGGTCAGGTTTACAAAAAGACCTGGCTTAGGAATGTGGCTCAATGGTAGAGTACTTGCCTAGCATGCATGAGGCTCTGGGTTCAATCCCTAGCACTGAAACAAAACAAAGTGAGCCAAAAAATTAGAACTGTGAATATACATGAAACTCCCAATTTGTTAAGTGTGAGCCAACATAGGGTGTACCAAACAACATTTTCCAGTGAGCCAGACTTGGCCTGAGAGATTAGAGTCTAAATGACCACATGAGTGTGAAAACTAAAAATCTGAGGGTTGTAAAATGTTTAGATGATTTGTAGAACTGGCTGAAGTGAGTCAAACATAAGTTTTCTGCTTCCACTTATTTTTAAATCTGTGTTCCACCCCCAGGCACTTAGTCTAAGTTTCTGCAAACAATGGGTATTTTAGACACAGTTTTTTACCTGCTGGAAGATTACAGTTTGGAACAAGGCAAGTTATAAATAAGCAGCCATATAGAAAGCAAAATTGACTATTCCTATTTTTTGCACCCAAATTGTACATGTTCTACGATAACCCCCTGCAATTCTTTGTTACGCACTTGTAGCAGTTATGAGTTTAACTTTTGTGGTTTCAATTACATGTTATCACACCCAAAGGTCAATGACTTACAGAAAATTGTCTTTTTGCTGAGGTATAAAATGTGAGATAGAAATGTCATAAGATCAATGTAGCTAGTGAGACAGCCCAACCCTGACCCCAGCAGTCGATCACCTCAATGCAAACTCATCTTTTTCTTGTTGTTTTTCTCCAACAGTTATACCTGTGCTATGGTCTGAGTATTTGTGTCCCTCTGAAACTCATATGTCAGTATTTAATCATAGATGTGATAGTATTAAGCAGTGGTGGAGGCTTTAGGATGTAATTAATGAATGATTGAAGAGCCCTCATGAATGGTATGGGTGTCTTTTTAAAAGAGGTACAAGGGTCCTGTATGCCTATTCTACGCCAGGAGGACACAGAGAAGCAAAATCTCTGAAACAGAGAGCAACTCTTACCAGACACCAAATCTGCTGGTGCTTTGATCTTAGAATTCCTAGCCCCCAGAAATGTGACAAGATAAATTTCTATTTGATATAAATTTGGCAATCCATGGTATTTTGTTCCAGCAGCCCAAATATGCATGTATTTGTGAAGAGTTGAAAAATACTGATTCTGTGGGTTTCATCATGGCGACCCACAGCAGAGCTGAGTGAAAAATCTCTCTGTTAATGCAGGACACAAACAGTGGGAGAAAGGCCTTACTGCAAGGTGGGTGGACAGCAAAAATTCTCCCTAAATTCATTACTATCCAAGTAAGGAAGTTTAATGACATGGAGCCGTGGACAAACTGAAAGTACAGGAAATCCCAAATAATAATTTTCCAGCACCAGCTACCCAGTCAGAGGTGGGCTGGGAATTTGTCCCAGAGTGGAGGAAGCTGCACATGCTTAAATAATCTCAGACACAGCAGTGAGAGCTCAGCGGAGGCTGGATGCAGGACTTTGGTGTTCCAGGGCTGCAGCAGCAGCAGCGGCAGGAACCAAGGAAGGGATTTAATATACACAAATTAGAGTCCCCTGAAGCTGATCTCATGAAGAAGCAGGGTGGCAGCCACCATTTTGAATCCTCCCAGAAGGCAATACAGGAAACCACTTCTTGAACCGTGAACCCAAAACCACCAGATCCAGAGCAGAATAGGGAGCTCAGTCTGGAAGAGTGGCTTCAGGTCCCCAGTGTTTTGACTATCTACCCTGGGGACTGTGTAGGCCTGGTGGACCTTCCCTACTGGTCTGGCAGCCAGCATTTAAAGGCTTTCCTCAAGATGGCGATCTGAAGACAAAAGGCTTCCACTGCACTCCCGTGACTGATCAGGATATCTCTGGCTTCTCACCAGTATTTTGAGGTGCATTTTCGGAAATAGCATTGTGAATCACCAGTTCTAATCTCAGCATTGGTTTTGGGGAATAGAGACCTAGGAGCTAACAGGGATTCTTTGTCTCCCGCGGGGGCACCGGCAGCTGGTCCGCCGGCCGGCATTTGCGCTCTCCAGCCTACATTCCCGCCCGCCAGAGTCACTTCTGCAAAGAAAAAACCCGCACAGCTTTAAAGACAGCGTACTGGCGAGGACACCTCCCGGACCTGTGCTCTGTCTGGCGGCAGGATCAGTGACTGGAAAGAGCTTCCTTATAAGCACAGAGCAGCGGTTTGCGCAGAAGAGGCGGTGCAGGAACTGCAAGGACGTGAGAGCCGAGCAAGCCTCCGTACTATATCCGCGAACTAGTTACCGCACGTCCAGCCCGCCTGAGCAGGGCAAGACCTCTTTGGGACTGCAAAGCAAGCTCTAACTACTCCGCCTGGAAGCAGCAGAGATCAAAGGTGGAAACAGGACCAGAAGGCCTGGCTGAAGCCCTGAAGAAGGTGTGGGAGCAGTGAGGGAAGGGGAGCATCCATTTTGAAAACCACA
>PVKS010029168.1:0-25613 GCA_004027875.1 Aplodontia rufa
ATCTTCTTGACCAATTGTTTCATAGGAAAATGGTTATTTCCTTTATATTTCCTAAACACTATGTTCGATCAGTAAGAATTCTTCTTTATTCATCTTATTTTCTTGATTATTGTTCATGAAACATTGAAAAAGTACTTAATGGGCCTCTCAGGGTCAGTCACTGTGCCGTGTGACCAACAAATAAGGACAGAATCCCCTCCTCCCAACAAATATCCAAGAAGACAAGTAAACAAGTGTCACACAAGACATTTTATCCCGTAACTCCGGTGATGTGGACCAATGTGTCCTGTACAGTAATCCCTTTTAAAAATAGGAATGATTTCTTCCATCTTCTTTATGTCCAATAGAAATTTCTGCAATGATGAGAATGTTCTTTAGTGTCCAGCACAGTAGCCACTTGCATATGTAGCTATTAGACACTTGGGGTTACTGTGGTAGAGGAAATGAGTCTTAATACTATTTAATTTTAACTAATTTAAATTTTAATGTAAATGGCCTCTTGTGGCAAGTGACTGCCATGGTGGACAGTGCATAAATGGACAGACATCCCTAGTGACCTAAATGGAACTTTATTTGATTCTGCTATAAATTAGAATTTTAACTATGGGAATCCCAGGGAACTAATTATTGAGGCACAGTATAATGTCAGGGGAGAAAATGTATCTGATGGTTCAGCTGGATCAAAGGAAGCCTCATATTTGAATTGAATCTATGTATATCTTCTGATAGCAATCCATCAGTGGGTCATAATTCTTTGTGTTAGATTCAACTGTGTCAAGAAAAAAAGAACTTAAAGCATTAAAAAGTAAATGATCTTTTTTAATATCTATATATAATTCCTGTCAACTCACCCCCAATCTAATAATAAATTGATACTACCCTGAATTAGTTCAAAATTATTGAACAGAGAAATGTTTTATTTAGAAAAATGTTAAGTGTTAAATGTATTCTGAAAATAGAAACATGGGTTTTGGGCCCAGTATTTTGACATTTAAATTAGTCATAACCAAAACACTGATAACATGATGCCAAGAAGAAAAGATCATAGGTTCTTCAATAAAGACAGTGAGTCAGAACTGAGAAGGTAAAGTCATAACGGATTGTTTTGCGGGTGAGGTGATAAAGAGGCAATGGCATGGAAGGCAGGCCTTCAAGACTCCTAGCTCTGGCATGGATAGCTAGGTGACTACAAAATTTGTTTTAGTTTTCCCATCTGCAAAAGTGACAATATCTATCACACAGATAGGGCCATAAAAACATGTTCCAAATTCCTGGCATATCACAATTATTGGTAGTTAAGATTATTATGATAAGTATAGATATAAGAATTACTCGCTGCAGCCAGTACTATTAGAATCCCATCAAGCCATCCTTTAAATTTAGGAGACAAAAGCCTCTTTTGCATAAGTGAATACCTATTGATAAATTGAAGTTTTGTCCCAGGTCACTAGGAGATTCACAAATGGAGGAATAAAGTGAAATACAGAAGAAATAGCTCCCTTGTCTGCAGGTTTCACCTGTTTTGATCAGGATTCCTTTGCCTGCATTCTTTTTTTTTTTTCCCTGTTAGTACTAGAGATTGAACCCATGACTTCACACTTGATAGATGAGAGTTCTACCACTGAACTATGTCCCCAGTCCATTGCCTGCTTTAATTCTTTCTCAAATTTACTACAAATTAGGAATAAGAAATGCAAAACACTACTGGTTGTTCAAAAAGTTGATGCAGCCGTTGTTTGTGTTGGAAACTCAAATCACATATCATCTATGGAGAGTGGAACTGAACTCAGGGAAAGAATCCAGGATCAAGCCTCAAACACTTTACACCACTGTACCAGATTCTTAACCCTTTTTTATCCATTTGTTTTTGACTCTGCAATCTGTTTCTCTAGTTTGGTTTCAGAACCAGACATTGTGAAGCAACTCTGGAAAAATCATAGGACATATGGATGACAAGTACATGCTCCTATTGACAAGGACAGAGAGGATCATATCTCTTCCTGAAGCTCTTAATGATCTTTCTTCTTCCAAATGTGGATCTTATCTTTGTTTTACTAATAATGCGATTATTTCAGCTGTAACCACATGATGATAGTTTACAGGGGATGGAAGTCATGGGTAGATAGTGCTTCGAAACACATTTGCCAGCCATTCTCCTAACAAACATTGTAGTTATCTCCACAACTGTACCAAATTATTAAAATATTCTCAAAGTAATTTGCATGAAAATTCTCTCTCCTCCACCACATATAAATATGTGATTATGTAACTTCTTTTTAGATTAAAAAATCCTTCCTGAATAACAAGTCATAAACTAAGGCATCTATGCTTAGAGTACTAATCAATAAAATAGAATAAATCTGTCACAGTGTGCACATAAACAACACAGAGTAGCAGGGTTTTGAGGTAAAGGGCTAGAAGAACCTGAGGTTAGACTGTCTCAGCCCTAACATTTCTTATCTCAGTGATCTTGGGGAAGTTATGAGGATCTTTTAAATTTCAATTTGTTCATCTCCTAAGATTGGAGAAAAAATAGTATCTATTTCATAAAGTTGTTATAACGGTTAAAGAAAAAAATGCACATAAAAATCTGCACAGAGACTAATATAATAAGAATCAATAAATGATAAATACCCCTGTTAAATATATGAAATTTTTCTTTCCTGCATGGTAAATAGACAGATATGAAAAATCATTCAAGGAGGTTAATATATTCAGCATTATGTACATGTGGCCAAACCACATCTTGTATTTTTCCAATATATAAAATAAAGAGTGCCAAAAGGAATCAATAATTTTTTAAAAACCCACATCTAAACACATTATCATAAATTACAAGAACATCAAAATCCAAACAAAAATTCCATAAGCCATATACTAGAGAGAAAGAGTGAACAACCTAAGAGCAACAATAATTAAATTGATAGCACATACTTCAACAGGGAAGCTGCAAGCAAAGAGGACAGTGAAGTAATGCTTTCCACACTATGAAAGGATGGTAAATTTGAACTTCAAACATATTCTGCTAGAATATTCACTTTAAAATGAAATGGAGAGATGCTCAGATATAGAAGACCTCAGAAAATTGACAGTACGTGAAATCACTTTTAAAACACTTACAGGAAGCCCTCTTGAAAAAAAGAGAAAACGATTTTAAATTTAAATTTTACATAAATTAAAACCTTTAGGGGTTGTGACATAAATAAGCAATCATCAAATAAGAAGAAGACCAAAATATAAATAAGAAATGAAAAAGAAATATACATAAAACCCAGAAAAGCAAAATATAAATCATACCAACATCAGAAAGGGTATGTAGGCATAAAAACAGAAAAAAAGGCAGAATGAAAGTGTCAAACACTTTGCTTTCTTCCAGAAAAGAAAAAACGCATGCATATCACCCTCAATACTTTAGGGATAATCACTAAATAAGTAAACAGAATATATAGCTTTCTACTAGTATACCAAAAGCCCACCTACTCAATGAAAAGTAGAGAAAAAAAAGTGACAAATATAATTGAAAATAAAATATCAGGAACAAAAATGTAGTAAATTTAATATAACTTCATGAATTAAAATAGGAACACTCAAATTGCACTAAAAAACAAGGAGCAGCAATATAACGTTAAAAGACATTTAAAAGCGAAAGGATACATACGAATTTAAAATGAAGAGATGAATGAAGACATTTCAGGCAAATTTGAACTCAGATAATTATGGTAGCAATATCAAAAATAGACAAAGAAACATGAAAAGATTATAACACCAGAAGAACTGCTATATACCTGAGGAAGTGATAGTAAATCTAGACAAAGAAAAGAGAGAGATGAGAGAGAGATAGAAATATAAAATGGTTATGAGCGTATAGGCATGCATGTGCAAGTGTAATGTGCATGAATTAGACAAAGAAAAAGCAGACAATTACAGTGAGAAGATTAACTGATACCACTCGAACGATGGCCTTTCCACCTGAAGTCAGAATTTATTCTCTCTCTGCTGAGTCATTCCATTAGCACACAACATTTCTAGATGCCTCTTCCACTTCAAATGCTCTCTTTTTCTCTGCTCCCATTTACAGAGAAACTCCAAACTCTCTGCCTCCCATCCTCTTGTTTCCACCTCTCTTGAACCCCTTCTAATCAAATTTTCACTACCACTACTCTACCAGAGCTGCCCCTTTCAAGGTCCCCAATTACTTCTACAGAGCCAAGTGAGGGATTCATTGTAAATTCTCATATTTGGCCAAAGTTGATCATTCTTTCCTCCTTGAATCAATTGCATCACTCGATTTCCAATACACACTCTTGTGCCTCATTTTCCTTCCACCAGCTTGGCTGATCTTACTATTCTTTGCTGATTCCCTCACTTCCTTCTGTCTTCTAAACACTGGAGAGACTAAAGGCCAGCCTCTGGGCTCTTCTCTATCTAGAAGTCTCATGACTTGAAATACCACCTATTTGTTAAAGATTTTTATTCCTGTTTCTACCTCCTACTTCTCCTGGAGCTCCTATATCTGAATCCTAGAAGGATTGGGCATCCAAAAGTCACCCTACATTGACACTCCAACACCTGCTCCTCCAAGAGCCTTTCTCTTTCCAGCCTTTTATTTCCAGTTATCCATAGGGAAAGAAACAAACAAACTATATTCCTCCCCTAGCTCAGACCAAAACTCTGATTGCTCCTTTACCCCTTTTTCTCACACCACACATTCAATATACCACCAAGACCCAGTTGCCATATCCTCAAAATATACACTAAATCTTCCCATTTCTTATCACTTGTATAACTCTCATTCTCACCCAAAGGTCCTCGTGGCCTCTCTCACATAAAGTATTCCAGTAGCACCCTAACTTGCTCCAATGCAATCTGTTCTCATCATAGTAATCACCGCAATCCCGTTAAAATCCAAATTAGAACATGTAACTTGCTTCCTCAAACCCTCCCAATAGGTTCCTAATCTGTGATTTTGAACTCAAGTCCTCAAAATGTCCTCTGTGACTCAGTTCTTCATTTCTGCTCTAGTATTGACTCTTGCCACACTGGACTCCTGCCATTCCACACACATCCATTTTGCCTCAGGGCCTTTACACCTGCTGTTCCTTTTTCCTGGAATGACTTTTTAAAATAGATATCCACATATCTTTTATTTTCTTCTGGTCTTTGCTCAAATACCATCTTCTCAGTGAACAGTAATTAATCAATTAATTAAAAGAAACACTACACTTGCCTGAGCAAATAGCTTGCTCATTGATTAGTAGTTTATCACTTCAAAACCCTTGCCTTATTGCATCCTGTAAGCCTAAAACATCACAGAGCTGTCCAAGTTGGAGGAGAGATTGTCACCAATACTCTAAACCACTCCTAGAATTTGATATGCTTATTTAGAAAGAGAAAGTCCAACTCAGTCAATAGGAAAAGGCAATACGTTTAATAACAAACTGTAAATTCTAAGATCTAATAATTTGCTAAAATGTTATTTTTTCTTTTATTCCCCATCTGTAAAATGGGAATAACAAGTCCTGTCTTCTCTGGCACAACTCTTGAATAGATTGTTGAAGACAGTGCTACAAAAATGCTTATTTCAAAACTGAGACAAATGGTGGTAGAACAGAAATCTGGCAGAATTCCCAGTGCTCTCTGGGGACGAAGATTGCATATTAAAAAGTTGTCATCTGTTTTGCAAGAATACCACCACAAGTATTCAATATGAAAAAATCAAGGACTATTGTTTTTCTGCTGTCGTAGGTAAACTTAATCTTTCCTACCAATAGCCACATGCTGCAAACGCTTTAAGTAATTAACTTTTACCTTTTTGCAGATTTTCCCGGGAGAAAATAGAGTATGCCCCTTAAAAATAGAAATTATATCAAAACAAGTCGAGCCCATCTGCTAAAAAGTAAACATTATGAAGAAAATTGTACTTATTTGAATAACCACCAGGCATCATGGAAATTAAGCAATATAATCCAGCTAAATCTTATTTGGTATTTTCCTTAACAGCCTGCATTTTGTGATGCTTCCTAGTTTTCTATAAAATGGGCAATTAGAGAGTGGTGGCAGAGGACTAGAAGCAACCCCTGAAAAGTGTGCAGGAGGACAGTGCCAAAATTTCCCATCTCTATCAGCACTGAGTTTGACATTCAAGGAATATTAATATTAGACATTCAGGGTTCTCAGGGCCAGTTGCTCCATGTGTGCCCTGGTGAATAAGGTAATAACCAAGAGAAGTAAATGGTCACAAAGAGTGCAGGAAAGAAGAGGCAGAGACAAAGGGCAGCAACTGAGAGTAAATGCTTTTAAATGGCAGAAGGGCATTAGCCTTCTGCTGGGGCAGTTCCAGCAACTGGAGGGGTGAGGGGGACCGATGATGCAAATGACCTCCATAAATTTTAGACACAAATACTGCTTTACAGTCAGAGAGATTTTACCTGATGTGAAGATTGTTCAAACCTCTCTTGAGTAGAGCTGGCAAAGTCCTTGATCCAGTGCTTGTACCTCAGCAGCCCCAGCGCCAGCCCCGGTCCCACAGCTACCAGCCCTTCTCCTTTGTGCGTCCCTGCTGGCAGCCTTTCCAATGCATCTCAGAAGCTCCCTTGGCTGCCTGCTCGCACAGTACCCTTCACTCTGTTACCTATCCCGGTGATCTGCATGACCTAAGAGCTTGAGCTATTCTTCCCAATACTTCCTCTACATCTTAGCATGTGGTGAGTGCTCAATCACTGCTAAATACTGAGTGTTAATAGAAGAATGCTAGCTCTGGTTTTACAATTCGATCTAGCTCTGAGTCCTCACTCTGACACAAAGCTTGTGTGTCCTTGGTCAAGACAGGCCTCTATACTATAAAACGCAACAACGCAGACAATACACAGATTGTGGTGGGATTGTTAGAAGGTCGTCTATGGAAAGTGTCTCATTTACTGATGGTGGTTGACACATAATATAGCAAATGGCAGTTATTTTGATACAAATATTATTAAAGATAGCAAACTTTGGATTTAAATATACTTCTCTGCTATATAATCAGTATTCAGTTAAGTTCTAAATTACAGAAGTTGCCATAAACACACAGACCTACTTAAGATTATCCTTAAGGCAGTTCGTTCAGTAGGTTTAAGCCTTTTAATTTCAAAGCACTAAAGTGTACTCTGATTTCAATCAATGATAACAAGCCACAGGGGTCTCACTTAAAGAAAAAACATAACATGGAGAGTGGAGGTATGATGAATAGAGAGATAAAGTTATCCATAGGGAGAGAAACAAACAAACAAAAAATCCAGATTTTGTCTATATTCACAGTACCAGAAATCCTTTAACTACTTTTTTCAGATTTAAAGAGATCATATTTTTTATCTTGTGATAAAAGTGGCATTTTATTAGCTTAGTATTCAAGCTTAAATTTAGAAATGGGGAGAAGTGTGTAACAAAGATAGCAATTTCAAAGGACAGCCTCCAGCAAGGTCAAAGTGGAATTCTCTGGGCAATTTCTGACCAAGTTAGGACAATTACCTCCTGTCTCAGGACCTTTCTCTGTTAATATTCAGGAAGAGAAAGATACTTTCCAAGGATAAGTTTACCCATCAGTTGTTTCTAATGTTGTGTGGTGGGACTTGCAGTGCGAAAGCAGCTATTTTTTCTTTTCTTCTTTTGGATTGAACCCAGGAGTGCTTAACCACTGAACCACATCCCTAGCCCTTTTTATATTTTATTTAGAGACAGAGTCTCACTAAGTTTTTTAGGGTCTCACTAAATTGCTGAGGCTGGCTAAGTTGCTTGAGATTCTCCTGCCTCAGCCTCCAAAGCTGCTGGGATTACAAGCATATGTCACCACGCCTAGCATGAAAGCGCATTTGAGGAGACTTTTGCTTTTAATTTACCTTTGTGCTTGTTTTCTTATTTGTTTATTCTTGTTTTTCTTTTTTTAAATTTTATTCATAAATTTATTTGTTGAACAATCAAACAAGCTTCTAACTAAATAATATAACATATATGTCAATTCTGAAAATTAGATTTACCCCCAAGAGGCTCCCCCAATTACCCACCCTCATCCCTCCCCCCCTTCCCAATACATCTCTACAAATGCCTTAGGTTGTATGACATTACACCTTATCCGGATTTAAAACGTGATAATAGATCTCCTTTCTCAATGGCCAGGGTCTACCCACCCCTAATCTGTCTTATCCATAGCAAGTTGCATTCCACCAGAAGGGCTTGCCATCATATCAGGTCCGTAAGCACATCATCATCAACCTGTAACTGTCAGTAATCCCTTGCTGAGCTCGGTGGCAGTGAGTGAACACAGTATTTCCAAAGTGGAAATTATGATGCATATGGAAGATATGCTCAAAGACTAGAAATACAAGCTATCAATGTATACAGCAATTTCTTCTCGGTGCCATGGAGTCCAGTACTCAGGGGAGTTGAAGTGCTCTGGTTTGTTAGCTCCATGAGGCCACATTTGTCTTGTGCCCTACTGAAACCCATGCATGTGGCACAGAGCTGATGCTCCATGAACACACGTGTAACTGACCTGAAGTGACACAGGTGAATTGATCTATTTCCCAACCTGACTCCACAACCTGCTCAAAGGCTTATGTTACTCAGCTTTTCTGAGCCTTGGTTACTTTATGGGTAAAAATTAAAATCATAATACCTACTGGAGAGCTTCTTGGTGAAGATTAAAACAGGATAGCACACAGAGCAGCTAGCACAGTGTTTGGCAGAATAGGTGCTCAGTGTGTAAAAATGGCTGTTCTTATTCTTCCCATACCAAGAACTGATCATGGACACTCCTGGCCCTGTCGCCAAGTCATCAGAATGGGCAAAGCAAACTAACAATCACAGACGTGCAATTATGCTCACCCCAATCAGCTGAAATAGACCCTACAGGGACAAATAACAGTAACAAAGGGCAGTCTACATTACATTTGATAATTGGAGTGCTTTTCTAAATTTTGGACCTAGAGTTGACTATAGCCTCCACTCTGAAAGGCACACTTTGCAAATTTTAAGTTCCCAGCTTGATGCATTTATAACTTTAACTGCCTGATGCTTCATAACTTTCCTTTTTGTGGAATATTATTTTACTGGTAACACCCTTCAGGCAAAAGGAAAACATCAATAACAAAAACACTTCATGTATAATAGAATACAGAGAGTGAGACTAGGAGCTTTGAAATAACAGAACAGTGTCCAAATCTATCTCCACTGCTAAATCACTGGGTAAGCTAATCTTCCTAAACTTTGAGTTCTCACTTTTAAATTGGGAGTTATCATTATACCCCAACATTATTGAAAGCAGTAAGTGAAATAATGTAGTTAATACACATATGGATAGATTGGCTTTCAAACCTGCAAGATATTAGAAGATTAATAAATATTTCTTATCATCATTTTCATCACCACCATCATGAGGAAATATGGGTGGATCTTGACTCATGAGATACTTTGATGTCATTTGCATTTAGGTGAGAATAAAATGAATTTAAAATGTCTGTTTTTTTTTCAAATTCAGTTTATTGCCAATTATAAAATAAATACAGACCAAACAATTACCATCTCAAAAACTGAAAAGGCAAAACAAATGAAAAAGGAAACCAATAGCAAAGATAATTGACCTCTTCCATGTTACCATTGATTTTCCCAGAATAATGCTCCAGAGTCCAAAGTGCTTCTCTCTAGCTTCCTAACACCCACTCTACCAGCCCTAAATTCTGCAGCTCTGGTGTCTGTTCAATCAATCATTCCGCCACCTGCCGTCTCTGCCCACTGCCCCTGGCCGACAGCCTGGCTGCCCACATGAGTGAAGAATGATACAATAACTAGTTGTTGAGATTTTTTGCTATGTGGGTGGGGGAGTTAACAGACAGGAGCAGAGATAATGATAGGACAGAAGCCAAGAAGACAACACTATCATGGGGATAAGGGACCTGGTTCCACAAGAATCAAGAAAACTAAAGGTGTTTACAAGGAAAAATGCTTGTTTTTCCTTGTAAAAAATTTGGCTTGATCAGGTCTGAAGAATGAAGGCCATATAGTATACAAGGGCCAAAAGTTCAAAGTCATATATTACCACTTGAAAAGAGAGATCACATGGGAGTTGTTGTGAGTTCACTTTATACAAAGTTAAGATGGAAAAGTTCAAAGACATTTATTGCTGTTGTTGCTGTGTTTTTCCAAAGTTATTTCCTATTGATTCAGCACATCAGGAAACCATGGCTGGGTTCACCTTGCCAAATATGAGTTTCTGCTTTGCTGATGGGCTAGCATCCAAGAGCCACATTATGTTGGAGACAATAAGCACCTTGCCTTTGAAAGGAACCATTTGTGTAGGCAAGTAGGGAATGTCTCACAAATCTCTCTTCAATTCTGGGATTGAGTTGTCACTTTCCAGCCAGCCCTGCAATTTAGATTGTTGGTTGTTGATTGTGCCACACCTAGAAGACAAGCTCTATATTCCGGGGTGCAATGAATGACTCATTCTTGTCCACCCCACTCGCCACCCCGCTTCTTTACAGGTTCACCTGGGAGATCCTTTTATCTTTGCAAAAACATTTGGAAAAAAGACTTTCCAAAAATAGTCTGTGGGTGGAAGAATATAACAGAAGAATATGTGATATTCACTTACTCCTCTGGAACAGTAGGATGTCTAATAATGTGGTATAACAGGAGATTAATATAATAGAGGAACTGAATAGGAACTAAATATGACCTTAAAATAAGACCTGAGCTTTTGGATATTTATCTGTAAAATAAGAATGATAATGTTTGTCCTTTCTACACTGCAGGGTTGCTGTAAGAAGGAAAGAAAAATGTATTCAAATTTATTACTCAAAGTAGACAAATGGAAGAGATTATTTTGTTAGTCTGACAAGAATTGAAAGAGTTGGTTATGTCAATAGGAATTTTGTCCTTTAGGGACTGACTACTAGAGAGCAATCAACGTGTTCAAACACATTTTCCCAGTTTTCTGCTTTCACAAGTAAAAGCAGTAATGGCATAACTGTTTTTATTTTACTTTTTATAAAGTCTGGTAAATATAGCTGAGTGGCCATTTAATTATCCCACTGGGGAATAAGCAGGGCAAAATCAATCATTTGGAGGCTCCCAGATGACAAGGCCAGACTAATGACTCACATTTGACAAGTGGCAAATGACTGGCTTGCCAAAATCAAGAGCTTGGAACATCAGATCAGGTCCAAAGTAAAACTTTGAGACAGCTCCAAATCCAATTCCATCCATTTCCAACCACACCTGCCTGAAGCATTATGCCATTGTCGTTGCCAGGAGCACTATGCTAGGAAATGAAGGACAAATTATGAAGAAGATGTTCCTGGAATGAAGCAGAATGGCTGATGTTTTCCAAGACAAACTTACCCATGATTGAAGTATACAGCCCTACCGCTATGAACTTCAAGACCCTGCCTCACTGTGTATCTAGAAAAGCCCTCTCATTTCCACATGCAGTCAACAGTTAAATGTGCAATCCCCACTCAACAAATTTTGAAGTAAAATCATGTGCTAACCACCATGCAATCCTAGCAATATCAAGGGGACTTAGCATTCTTGCAAGGAACATTGACTTGTCTACCAGAATATAGTGGTATTATGTGAAAGGTGCTTCAGAAGTCCAATACATAGAATTAGTTTCTCTGAAGGATATGAAGGGAATTTGTTATCCCTAGTGCTAGGGATGGAACCCAGGGTCTCCCATGCAGTAGGCTAGTTCTCTACCACTGAAAGTCCTCAGAAAACTTCTTAAAGGAAATGCCATTAGCTTGGTCTTGAAAGATGATTAGGAGTTTACCAAGCAAACAAAAGAAAGCTGAACTATAGATAGAGGACATGGGGTGTACAGGGCAGGTGAGAGCAGGTGATGCTGAGGAATCTGAAGGTGGTGGGTGCAGGGTGTGAAAGTTTAGTTAACCTCTCATTTGGGTAATTCCTTTCAAGTTTTTCTTATAAAAAGTTACTTGCTGAAATTTTGGGAGTAGTTACTGTTGCAGTGCTGGGGTTTAACAGGAGAGGTGAAACAAACCTAAAGAACAATTTAACTTGGTTCTTCTGAAAATGAAGTTTTTTGACACTATACTGTCTGTAGTTTCCGTTAGAAAGTGGAAGGTGAAGTAGCCCCATGGTTGAAGGTCAAAAACAGAACTGTGCTGGTGATGAATTACTTAACTCTGAAACATGCATGAAATAATCTCTCCTACGATTCCTTGTTCCTTAGTGTCCACATCTGTTCCTGTATTTGGTTATGGGTCTCCCATTATATCTTTTCTTCCTCTGGCCAGTTCCGCCCAAATTGTTATTGAGAATGAAAGCAATTAGTAGATGAAACCATCCTATTCAAGGGACCCCTGGGATTGTGAATGGCCTGTGTATACTTGGTGGCAATGTCTTCTTCATTTCTTTTTTTTTTTAGGTTACCTACGGAACATTGTCAGCACAGTGACATCAAATCTAGAAATGATTCTTAGGAAAAGGATTAATATAGAATGAAAATACACAGTTCAATCATTGTATGGGACCTTCCACTAAGTCTTTGGTAAAATAATGAGATAGGTTATAAGCAGAAATTAATTCCTTCATGAAGGTCACTAGAGCTATCTAATTCAAGCTTCTATTTTCGGATAGATTTACCTGAAATGGTGGTAAAAGAATATATTTCTAAATAAAATAAAAATAAGATAGTTGGATAGTTTTATGTCAAAAGAACATACAGCTATAATGAGTTTATTAACTCATAACATTTGCTTAAGTTATTCCTTTGCATATGCACAAAAGCTTTAAAATTTTCCTAGGGAAAAGGAGCTACTAATTCAAAATGACCATCTTTGAAATTTGAAAATAAAAGCATAAATCTACTCCCATGTTCAAAAAGGACTGAAGGCACTTAGCCAATTATTATTCCCAAAGGTGACAATCATCTGACCCAGATAAGCAAAGTTGAACACCTCAGTTTATCTCCAATTTGGAAACCTGGAATGCCAGGTGATGGTAGTAGGTTAATAGAGAATTGGGCAGAAAAACATTATAAAGCTATAACTAGCACCAGAAATGATTGCCAGGGCCTGGAAGAAGGAGCAAAGGATATGTTGGTCATCTGTAAGAAAAATTTCCACCTCTCTGAGCTTTTGTTTCCCTTTGTCTTCCAATTAATGCACTTTTTAGTTTCTTTTTCTTTCTGAATTTTAGTAAGTCAGTACTGTTCAACGAAGTAACTCCTCAAATAATATGAAAGTTCCATAGGACACAGACTGCATGTGACACTTTAGAGTACAGTGTTCACCATGTAGTAGGCAGTAAAACAAAATTTATTTCTACCAAAGTCAACCATCCAACTTTGGAATAGTGCTGCCAGAATGTTATCATACTGTAACAATTATAAGTAGAGTATAAACAAAATAAGATGTGAATAGTTTTGATGGCTGTTGAATACTTTCAGGAATTTCTTCCAAATTATTCCACTCAATCTTTGCATTAGATAGTTTTCTCTACTTCTTTTATTTTTGATTATTTGTAGAATTAAACTTAGCTATCATTGGGTTGGGGTGCAGCTCAGTGGTAGAGTGTGTGCTTAGAATGCACTGGACTCTAAGTTCAGTCCCCAGCACCACACACACACAGTAATATGTAATAAGAGTTTACTATGTTCCATATGACTTTTCTAAGAGCTTTACAGTCACCAAGTCATTAGTTATTTCATTTTCACAACTCTATGCAGTAGTTCTATTATCCCATTTTATAACTGATAAAACTGTGACACAGAAAAACTAAATAACTGAATTACTTAGCCAAGATTGCTCAGCAGCTTCATGGCAAAGCTGGGCTGTGAATGCAAGCAATCTAAGGTCAGAACTCATATTCTTAAGCACAACCAGAATATTCATATTTTAGTTGAAAATACTGAGGCTGGTTAGGCTTAGAAGAATGAACTCACCTAAGAAATGAATTCAAGATTAAAACTCAGGTTCTGCACAGCAAAGTAAACAGTAGAAAGGGGCAACTTACAAAATGGGGAAAAAATTGCAAACTATTCATCTAATTAAGGATTAATATCTGAAATATAAAAGGAACTAAAAAATTCACTAAAAAAAAAAAACAATTATTCCTGCAAAATGGTTGGAAGTAAGAGATGTTAAGTGAAATAAGTCACCCAAAGAAAGATACCATATTCTCCTTGATAAGTGGATGTTATAAATTCAATCTGAATGTGGAATAGCAATTATTAGAGCCCAGGATGGGTGGATTCGGAGTGGGGAGGTCCAATAATGGATACCAAAACACAGTTAGTCAGAAAGTACTAAGTTCTAGTGAAATAAGAAAGAGTGGGGTCACTATAATTCACAATAACCTATTATAGATTTTATGAATAACTAGATGAAAGGAACCCAAACCTCCAAGCATAAAGTAATAATGAGAGAAAAATGTTAATTATCCTGATTTGATCAATATGTATCATTACACATATTGAAATAACATGTTAATCAAAAAAATTTTTGACCATTAAAGGAGATTGAAATGTCAACTGATCTGATGATTATCACACATTATATCCACCTACAAATGTATACAATTGAAATAATAACGAATATAGGAGCTGGAGCGGTGGCTCAGCAGTTATGGTGCTTGCCTGGCATGCACAAGGATGTGGGCTCAAACCCAGCACCATGTACACAACTAAGTGACAGAGGAACATAAGCCACATGAAAAACTCAATAATAACTGATTCTTTCTGTCTCTCTCTCACTCTTCTACTGTCCCTTTCTCTTTAAAAAGAAACAATAATGAATATAAAATTTTATCTGCCTAAACTCAACATGCATATTTAATGTACCACTTCACATTGCAAATCACAGAAATAAAATTTTAAAAATACCTAAAGTATTCAAATGATATTAAGTTGTATTATGCATAAAAGTAGAAGAAAATATCAATTATTTATATTGGATTTTTTATTAAGTTTAATTCTACAACTAATCAAAAATAAAAGAAGTAGAGAAAACTCTCTTATGCTTTACAAGACAATGAAGTGTTATGATCTAGAGTCCAGGCCTGAAAGGGCTTTTTCTGAAACTTTGGCCACAGGGCACACGGCAGGAGGAGGAGGAAGGAGGAGACCAGCACACAGGACCTTCCCGACTCCAGTCAGGAAGCAAATATTAGGCAACTTGAACCTAAAAGTAAGTGCAGGCAAAAAACAAGACAAACTAGAAATAGGCAAACAAAACATGATAGAACTGGAGAAGCAAGAATTAGGTGAATTGGTATGTTCCCTCACATATGCTGGTATTCTGATGTTTAATTTTCAGAAATATTTTCACAATAGCTGCAATATAGAGGAAAGCATACTGTTCATCAAGTTAAACCCCTCCTCCGGATGGTGGCATTTTAACACCCACAAGCTATCACTTCTTGACTGGGTGATCTGTAGCTCTTACCAAATTTCAGTTTCGTAATCAATCAATAAACTGATGACTATGCAACCCCCAGCAGTCAATTCTGAATTGTAACTCTGGATTTCTTTACTCATACACTGTGAATGCACAAAGATTCTTTCAGCACTTAAGAATTATTCATAAAAGTAGAAATTGCAACATCACCCAGTAAAGAAATGTGACAGCTACCAGCATCTTTACTATCAGGATTTAGAATTGAATTTGTTTTTAAAGAGAGAAGGACAGTGCGAGAGAGAGAGAGGGAAAGAAAGAGAGAGAATCAATTTTTATTGATTTTTTTCACATGGCTTTCATTACTCTGACACTTAGTTGTGTACGTGGGTGCTGGGGTTTGAACCCGTGTAGTCACGCATGCTGGGCAAACGCCGTAACCACCGACTCACCTCTCCAACCCCCTAAATCCCCTAGAAGTGACTTTGATCACACAAATACTAAAAAAAAAAAAAAGACAAGAATTCTCTCCAATCAATATCACTGATTATGACCAAGCATTCTTCCCATCTTTTAAAATTAAGATGTCATTGAGTCTAATGCATTGGCACTTATCCAAATACAGTACTTGTGGCATATTTTCAGGCTTCTTAGAACTATTAAATGAATAAAGTTTCAAGAACAGAACACAACTCATTTACTCCCCCCTTTCTGCTTTCCTCAAATTTGGTTTAAGGCACCTGATACTTGTAAGTCATCATGTTCGCTAGTCCCCACTTTTCACTCCATATAAGGCGATGTTATTTTCTGCCCACCCTCTCCGTTTTCCTAAGACTGTCACATGGTATTAGCAGGAACAGAGGTAAGCAGTGATGTTAGTCATTACTGACATTTAGTGCTTCCTATTGGCCAAAAGCAATTTCAAGTTCTTCCTATAGGCTAATTAATTTACTCTTCAAGAAAAACGTGTGAAGTAAGTTAAAAATGGCATGCCCATTTTATAAACCATCGCAGAGAGATTAGCAGTCTATCCAGGGACACAAAAGTCCTAAATGGCATAGCCCAAATTCAAGCAACTATTTGAACTCCAAAAGTACTCTATCAGTCACTATGCTATGATGGTGTCCTGTGACATCCTCCATGAGGAAGTACTGACAGGACACATGTATTACTCAAGCAATTTTGTTGGCATGGAACAAAAAAAAAAATCTAGAGATTTTATGAATAGGGGGAATTATTATAAGGATATATGTGGACCAGAATCATTCTCCAAGGAACAGAATGACACTAGACTAAAAAGCCATTAATATTCTCTTCTCACTCTTTCTCTCATATTTTTCCCTGTCTCCACGCCCACCCCCTTTCTCTCCCTCTCTCTCTCTCTCTCTCCCTCACACTCTCTCTCCTCTCTCTCTCTCTCCCTGCTAAGGATTGTTACTTTAAACCTTGAACTATGGTGTCTCTCAAAGGCTTTTCAAAGTCTAGCACCAGCAGTGCAGTATCATGTATGCTTTTTAAAGACTTGAGCAAAGGTATTTTTGTATTCTTAAAGAGGGTTCCAAAGGTGATCAACTTCACGTCTCACGAAACTTGGACCTATTCCTGGTCTATAGTCCCTGCACTGGGATCTTCACTTCAGTCTGCACTTCTGCCTGGTCACTTCTTGCTGGTGGTCTGCTTCCCCTGCCCACTTACTTACCTGGCTCCTGGGTTATTTCAGAATCTGTGGCCTGTCGTGGTTGCACTCAGCAACTCCACTAATTTTGAGTTTTTCTCCATGTCTCTTAGTTCAAATTCCTGAGTGACAGAAAATAATGGATTGGACCCTCCCACCAACAATCCGGTATGCTGCCTCTGTGTGCATGTTCTGGAAAGGCCAAGGAGATAGAATTTTTTTTTTTTTTTAAAGAGAGAAGGACAGTGAGAGAGAGAGAGTGAGAGAAAGAGAGACAGAGACAGGGAGAATCAATTTTTCACATGGCTTAAGTTGCTTTGACACTTAGATGCGTACGTGGGTTGGTGGGGTTTGAACCCGTGTACCTGTGCATGCCGGGCAAGCACCGTAACTACCGAGCCACCGCTCCAGCCCAGGAGATAGAATTTTTAATAGAATAGTTTCATTCTTTCTTTCTTGACAGTTGGCATTATTAAGAACTAAAAAACAAGATATTTCATTCCTGCCTCAGTTCAGGGAGAAGTGAAAGGCCTAGATTACAATCATAGAAAAACAATGGCAAATCACCACACTTAAATTATTTTCCAAAACCAAAATATTCTATGTTAAAATTAATCAAACACAGACTGATAATATGGCTAAACTGCTCTGTTATACTTCTTGGATTTGACAGCAAAATCATGTATATTTATGGACACTCACAGTGTGGGTTATTTAAAAACTGTTTTCATTTATTTATTTACTCACAAGTACTTACTTAATCCCTTCTATCTACCAAACACTATTCTAAATATAGAGTATAATAGTGGACAAAACAAATTCCCTGGCCTCATGAACCTTACATCCTACTTAGGGAAGAAAGAGAATAACAAGAAAAAAATAAATAAGATATAGTAGACTATACTATTACAATTTTAAACAAAAAATAGTATATTTAAATAGGAGGGTATTTCCCTCTAAATATTCACTAAGTATGTAAATTTATAGTAAATATTCATGTTGTACAAATATGAACACATGCACAAAATTCTAACAAACTGAACAAGGATTCTTTCTTTTTCTATGATTTATGCTATGGAAATCTTTAAAGTACCATAGAGACCAAAGATGCAAAATAACTTTAAGCTTATTTACTTAAAGTATCTAAGTAGAAAGTGGTGTGCTACATACTGCTAAGATATTAGAAGACAACTGGAAAATTAAAGGCTTTTCTTGCTTAGTTGGTCCTGGATTCAACAATCCATTGAAGCCATGTGGAGTGTCAACAAACAAGTGATGAACCAATGGGGCCCAATCTTTTGAAGAATTTTCAGACTTAAGATTAATTCCTCATGCATGCCAGGCAAGCGCTGTAATTGCCTAGCCATCATTCTAGCCCCTCATTAATTGTTTTTACCATTCTCTTGAAGTAACCAATAATTTTATTTTTCATATTAATATTAACCAATATATTTAAAAGTACTTGATTGGCTTCAGCATTTTGTCATTATTATCTTTGATAATGATTTAATTTTCACAACTTTGGCAATGGAAGCTTCTAACATTGGCTCTTGAAAGTTCTTGGGAATGAGATTGAACAAATCTTATGCTATGAGCTCATATGAATATGGCATTACAAAATCCCACTGTTATGTATAATTATAATGTACCAATAAAAAATAAAAAAGATTAATTGTATCAAGCAATTCCACCAATAAGCATTAAAATGCACATGTCTTTGATAACTAAAACTACAATTTGAGTTTCACTCTTTATACTGAAAATATATGAAGAAACCACTCCAAAAGCAGCCAGATTGTTTGAATACAAGCTTTGAAGCAGGATGTTGACTGGATCTTTCTGTTTCGTCTTTGAATTGCAGCCATGTCCTAGAATTGGAAATAGGATGTTGTATATATTATAAAGAGAAGCATTAACAATGTGGGTCAGAGACCCCTGCCACCACCCAGGGCTTTCCAAAGATGGCAGACTGGTGAGTATAGTTATCCAACACCTGAGCCCTCCAGGCTCATTTCTGTAAAATCAGAGACATGGCGGTAAAAGGAAGGACTATAGAGTCCTCAGATGTCTACAAGCTTTGTTGCCTAAAGAGTAACAATCCCATTCCTTGCGCATCAGCTCCCCCTCCTATCTAAAGCCAAAGTTGCAAAGACTATGAGGGATATATTTGAATGAAACTGTCATCTCATTTCTCTCTTGGTTAATGCAAAGGCAGCAGGATTTACTGCTCTTACCCTGAATCTCCCCAAGCAAATGAAAAGATGGTCAGAAAGAGAGAGTAATAGCAGAGCAACCCACACCTCTACCTTGACTATGAAAAAAGTTGCTAGGCTTAAGATGTCTTGGTGTGCTTTATCCAAAAGGTCAACCAGTGTAGTGAAGGGATCTCAGCAGAAAGAGGAGTGGGATGGACCACTGATGGAAGGAGCCAAGTGGAAGTAGAAGAGGTTCGCTGGAATTGGATCTCCCATGCCTGGAAGTGCATAGGGAATATCCAGCAGTATCCTAAAAAACCCACATCTGCACTGATGAGTGAGTCACTCTTGAGCTGAGCCCCACCACGGGCACCACGGCTTATTAATCACAGGATTACTGTCAACCAACCAGAAGAGGTCTGCAAACTGGAGAGAGCTGAACTGGAGATGCTGGCCCTGTTCCCTCTCCCTTCTTCCCACACCAGCATGATAGAGGAAGACTACAAGTGGAAGTATAGACATTCGAATCAAGATATTTCTTGTGGAACTGGAATGAGCTTTAAGAAACAAAATTACTTAAAGAATCAGAAAATCTGCCAAAGATGCCCATATAAAACCCACAACTCAGTGAGAAAAGAAGGATTAAACGTTGAACAATTAAAATTGAATCTTGGAGGAAAAATGTACATCTGCCAATGAAAGTATGATGCATATCACTAGTTGTGAGAAGTGAAATAGATATTTCCTCTGGTTCAAACACTAAAACCCTCATAGGTGTTCAAAATGTCCATTTTTTAACAAATCTATGACTAGGTTAACATAGACTCATTAAGAGAACAGTTAGTAATTAAATACCTAAAGTTGAAATAATGTCCTACACTCTCTCTACATTGTGGTATCTCTGTAGTTTGATCCTCCATCCACAATGCCAATAAAATGTAAATTCAGGCTGAGAAATCACAGATTTCTTTCAGATTGATGAAATTGTTATTTAAATTACACATAAGTTTGGCTATTAGTGACTGAAAAAGTGTTGTCCTTTCTAATCAATCCTCAAATCATAAATAGCAATCCTACTCATAACAATGCAGTTTCTTTTACCCATCCAGTGCAGTATATCTGTTTATGAGTGTAGGACTGAGTGATCCTTCTTGATTCTCAAAAATAACTGTCTTTAGTTCCTCTCCTATTTTTGATAGGACATCCGCTTTTGATGACATACTCAAACAATACTATCTCTGCAGAGGAGTTTAAGTAGATGCAACCTAAACCTACTCTCACTAATTTAAAATTCCAAGCCCCGAGGCATAAAGATGTATGTAATTTTGCAAGATCCCATAGCTGGGCAGTTTGCAAGATATATTCCCACCCTTTTAAGTCTCTTTAGACTTATTTATGTTAAATACTATTACAGCTTTCTCAAGAGTTATTAATCACAAATTTTCATGTAGATTAAATGGTATGATGGAGGATGAATTTCTTAGTACCCCTTTTCCAATTTTAAACAAAGTAAAGTGTAGATATTTTGTAGGTAGCAACCACACTCACCTCTCTTTAGTTTTCACTCCATGATCTAATATTTCAGGATAAAAGATGCTTCCCCAAAAGGTTTACATTATTACAATTTTTTCTTGGCTGCAATGAAAACAAGTAATTGAGATAACTATGCCTTTTTTTAAACACGCAGAGAAGGTTTAGGGAGTGGGGAGCTTGGAAAGCTACTTATCATGCTTCCATGACTGTACTGATTAATGGAATAAAAAAGCCCAGCATGGAGCTATTCTTCTGGTTCTCCTACACAAAATCATCAGTTGCTTTTACCTTGTTTTTCTAAGGGTTTTAAAATCAGATTTCATCAAGCCCCACATAGTCCCAAATCCTCTGCAGCAGGCATCAACATAAATAAATAAACTCCTGCAGATACTCACAGCTAAAGAAAAGACAGGTCTGAATTAGGGCTTTGCCTTAAATCAAAGGTTGCCTTGCAGTAATTACTGCCACAACTGAGATAAAAAAGTGCATCAACAGTTCTACTAATATAAACTCAGTGCCTCCTGGCTAGTAACACTCCTTGTTTTTCCCCTGAATTAAAGTTGCTTCATATTTCTCTGCAAAGGATCTGGAGTAGCTATTGTTGTCACATATATAATACCGTAGACTTCACCAACAGTAAAACTCTAACCAAAGGAGAGCTGTCGAGGACATTTTAGGTTGAAATATGGAATTGTCATTAGTTAATAAGAAGTGAGGAGAAGACTCTTTCAAGCAATTCTTTTGCCAAAGACAATGCAGAGGGAAAAGCATTTTATACAGCAAGGGTTGCTATAACAACTCACCCAACAAGATTTACTCTCTAGTAAAAGGATTTAACACTTAAATAAGCTTGGAAATTACTGTTAGACCCTGAAGTTAGAGGGTAAGGTTAAAAGAGATAAAGAGTTAATAATATTGGGGGCCTTAATAACACTTCGCTCAGAAATCTTTTTAAGACTAATTTGACGCCAAAATATCAGACAATAAAGTAAGAGCGAAAGTCATGAGGCAAGATGGGTACAGTTAGGAAAGCATACACAAACAGTCTGGAAGAAGCCTTCCAATGCTTTGTCATCTGTCCCAAGAACGTCCCACAGAAATTGTACAGGAATAAGCAGGCAGGGGTAGAAAAGGTTGAAGCAACATTCCAGAGTTGGAATATCTTTATTTTAATGTAAAGTGAAAGTTGGCAAGACGTATCACTGTCATCGTAGATTTCACGAATCTTTTCAGAATTCAGTAAGCAGAAAATAGTAAATGCCACTCTGATACAACACCAGGTGACATATTGTTGGAAGAGGGCAAAGAAATATAAAAGTCACTTTTCTAAGAAACTATCAATTTATGATTTGAGAATTAAGAGAAAATATATATAACATCAGAATACAAACACAAGGGCTAGAACATGTAAACGTGCTTTTAATTGCACTCTAGGCTGATAGCTAGATTTGACACATGTTAGTAGCATGAACTTCACAATAACTGCATATCATTCTGTGCCCTCGGTGTACCAAGCACTAGTACTCTCGCTCATTTAATTTTCACAACAGTGAATGCATCAAAACAAATAAAATTGAGAAGTGAAACTCATCCAACATCACAAGCTATCAAATGGAAAGTTAAAACATAAACAACTCTTTCTATTCCAGGATCATCATTCTTTCTACCATATAATGTTACTTCTATAAATGAATGCATAAGACATACCTAGCGCAAATGCTGTGTACCTTGCTTGTTTATTTGATTCCTTGTTTTTACGTGATACCAATGTCTAATTCTAATCAACCTACATTAGGCACACAAAATGTCAGAATAAGTGACTCACACAGAGAAGGAATAACTTTTTCATTGTTTACTTTAGGAGGCCCTAGAAGACATTATTTGTTGTGATGCCATTCTAAAAGAAGGCCAACCACACTGCACTATAATGGTGTGTGAAACAAATACAGGAAAGGAACATATAGGATATAATCCAGTGATTATTGAGAACTAGCACTTGAAATTTTCAGTAAATTCTGTTTGCAACAGAATTATGAGTAATTTGACTCTACTTTTTGGTCAACACTCTTGACTCCTGCTGTGCTGCCTGCACTGGAACTGAGCAAAATGGTCATTCACATAATTTTTACATAATATATATGTGATTTTTTTATCCACCATATATTTCCATTTGTGACAGATTTGTCTATGGGAATAAAATACCACAAATTTATACTGACAACCAAATAAGTCAGAATTTCTCCATCAAGTCCATTTGGTATGGAACAAAAAAGAAAAATCACATCATAGCCAATGACCATCACCATCACCACTTCTTTGGCAAGCTGCATATTTTCTCTTAATGCTGCATGAATACTAAGATTTTAATCTGAATGAAAAGGTTTTCTATATAAAATAGTCTTCTCTCAAACATTCAAAACTATAATCTCGTCCCTAATTCCTAAATTCATGGCCATAATATCATGTGATTGTAACTCAATGTTCATATTAAATTGTATCAATGTATCATATTAAATTCAGGAAATACCCAGTGTGGTAGGTAAATAGATAATTCCTTATGAAATTTAGTATAGTGATATAAATTTGAGACTTTCAGGCAACAGTTGACATTTAAGGATTGAAATGTATGAAAACACCAAGGAATGGGAGTATATGGAGAAAGAAAAGGACAAAGAATCGAACCTTTGGACCTATTAACATTAAGAAATCCATTGGTACAGAAGAACAGCATTAGAGACTGAAAAGCAGTGATGTAGGATAAAAACATACAGAGTATTGGTCTTGGAACAAGCACAGAATGTGTTTGAGAGAGCAGTGATCATCTTCATAAAATTATACTGACCTTTGCTTGGGTTCCTAGAAAACATAGTGTGAGGTAAATTCTTCATTGAGCGTTGTAATACATCAGAAGAAAGGAAGGAATGTGAGTGGAAAGGAAAGAAAACATGGAAAATGGTGCATTACTGAGCCTAACAGAATTTCACATCTATAAAGAGAACACATAGTTCTACAAATAGTCTTTTGGTATTGAAAAAAAATACTAGGAATGCATCTTCCCAGCTCCTCTCTCTTATTGGTCAAGTTTGATCCAAAGAGCATGAATTCCCCTGCAAGTCTTAATTTTCATCTGGCTGCATTCAACGTGGGAACTCACATGAAGAAGTTCACACATGGCAGGCAGACCGTCTTTGGTTCCAGCCAGGCCATATTGGGCACAGGAAATATTGCATTATATGCTGTGGCTGATGTAATAGAAATGACAGAGTACAGTGAGTGAAAAGACTACCAATGATGTTAGAACTTGAAGCACAAGTAACCGCTGCTTGGTTCTTTGAAAGAGTGAACAAAATTGACAGACCCCTTGCCAAACTCACCAAAAGGAGGATCGAAATGAAGCAAATCAACAAAATCAGAGACGAAAATGGGGATATCACCACAGACCCATCCAAGATACAGAAGATTATCAGAACCTATTTTGAAAATTTATATTCTGCCAAATTTGATAACCTGGAGGACATGGACAGGTTTTTGAACACACACGACATCCCCTCTTTAACACAGGAGGACAACCTATCACAGAAAGCGAAATTGAAGCAGCAATCAAAGCTCTCCCAAAAAAGAAAAGCCCAGGTCCAGATGGATATACGGCAGAATTCTACCAAGCCTTCACAGAAGAACTAACACCGATCCTCTTCAAGCTCTTCCAGGAAACTGATAGAGAGGGAACACTCCCAAAAACTTTCTATGAAGCAAACATTACACTGATTCCAAAGCCCAACAAAGACACATCAAAGAAAGAAAACTACAGACCAAATTCCCTGATGAACATTGATGCAAAAATCCTTAATAAAATCTTAGCTAATCGGATACAAAAGCACATTAAAAAGAAAATCCATTATGATCAAGTGGGTTTCATTCCAGGGAAACAAGGCTGGTTCAATATACGCAAATCAATAAATGTAATTCACCACATAAACAGAATTAAAAATAAAACCCATATAATCATCTCAATTGATGCAGAGAAGACATTTGATAAAATTCAACACCACTTTATGCTCAAAACTTTGGAAAAGATAGGGATCAAGGGAAGATACTTTAACTATGTCAGAACCATCTATGACAGACCCATAGCCAACATTATCCTCAATGGAGAAAAACTGAAAGCATTTCCACTGAATTCAGGTACGAGACAAGGCTGTCAGCTATCCCCACTCTTGTTCAACATGTCCTTGAAACCCTTGCCAGAGCCATCAAGCAAGACAAGGAAATCAAAAGTATTCGTATAGGAAAAGAGGAAGTCAAGTTATCTCTATTTGCAGACGACATGATTTTATACCTAGAAGACCCAATAACATCGGCCAGAAAACTTCTAGAGCTCATAGGTGATTTTAGCAAAGTAGCTGGCTACAAGATCAACTCCAGCAAATCGCTAGCATTTCTTTACTCCAGCAACAAATCTGCAGAAGAAGAAATCAGAAAATCTCTCCCATTCACCATCACTTCCAAAAGAATGAAATACTTGGGTATTAACCTTACAAAAGATATTAAAGACCTATGCAAAGAAAATTATCAAACACTAAAAAAAGAAATTACAGAAGACCTGAGCAGATGAAAAAATATTCCATGCTCATGGTTAGGTAGAATCAATATAATAAAGATGGCCATTCTACCCAAAGCCCTTTACAGATTCAATGCAATCCCCATCAAGATACCTATGGCATTTTTCAGAGATATAGATAAAGCAATTCTCAAGTTCATATGGAACAACAGGAGACCCAGACTAGCCAAAACACTACTCTATAGAAAGGAAGAAATAGGGGG
>PVKS010029169.1:0-25604 GCA_004027875.1 Aplodontia rufa
AAAAACCACTCTAGTCTCCATAATCTCCAAAAACACATAACACTGTTCATTATTGTTTTATGTACATAAAATATGGTTTTATTAATTTGAATTGTATCAATAATGTTTTAGACATGAGAAAAATAGTGAAAGAAAACAAGCATATCAGGCCACCCTTTTAAATTAGGCATAGAATATTTTTTCATTCTAAAGAATCTCTAAAATTCAAAGCAAATTTATGCATGATATTTTACCTTAGGAAAGTTAAAAAGATTGTCTGAGAGTCCCATAATCTACCATCTAGTTGACTCAAAGCCATTAATGTAAAATAAATGACCCATGGCACCATATTGATTTACTATTTCATGTTTTAAAATGCATTTCAGTCCTTGAGGCTCTGAGGGTATGTAATTTTCAAAGAATAATAGTGAGACTAATTTGAAATTAAAGGCACAGAAAATGACTAGATTTTATGAAACAGTGAAATATGTAGTTCAGTCATAATGCATGTATAAACAAAAGTTGGAAGTAGTGGTCTCTCTTTTGCTGTGAACGAACAAAACTCTTAAGAAAGAAATAGCTCAAGGAATAAACAATTGATTTGGAGGAACATGTGGTAAGCAGGAGTTTTGATAGAATTCATTGTGTTGTGTTGAGAAGGCAAAAATAAACATGTAGAGATTTGTGCAGCTTGAGACAAGAGGACCCACTGTAAAAAGACTGTAGAATGAGGTCAAATCAAGATGCAGACAGAGACTAGCCTCCACCCAGCAGTCCATTGTTAACACCAGGGTGTAAAAATCAGAAATCATGAGCATAATTCAGGCATGAGTGTTGTTTATTGGGATCTGTAGCTCCTGGGCCAAATTCACTTGCACAGCCATAGTGAGGGCGGTCAGGGGAAGTGACAGGAGGGCAGGGAAAATGGCTAGGCCACTCCTTTAAGGTCTGGGGAAAGGAAAGAAGTTGATCAGGATGGCCTCTCAGAGATTGGCTGGTGGACCCATCAATCATCAGGTATTTGGGAGACACCATTGGAGCTTGTCAGCCAGCATCTTGATTGGTTGTTCTTTTCACCAGCAAGCTGCCTGATACCCTGCCCCCAGCCAGTCATCGCCTGAGGGCATGGGCTGCCTGATGCCCTGCCCCCAGCGGCCATCAACCTAACATCCTGATCTTTTTGGTAATATAGGGCATCGATTTCCATCTGGCTACTTCCTGCTGATTATGGGGTGTCATGGAGAGGGGAAGGTTCAGGTGTTGGTGCAGTGAAGAGGCGGCCATAAGGGTGCAAGAGCCTTTGGTTGTATGTTACTTCAGTGACCTCATTTATGCAGTTTCAGGTGAACCTGAGGAGACAGGGAGCAGTCGTTAGAAGGAGTCTTATCACTAATATGGGAGTAAGGATGGGGACCAGCCAGGTGACAAGAGTGGAGTTTAGCCATCCTGGCCAAGGGTCATTTGATTGTTGCTGCTTAAGCAACAAGTTCAGATGTCTGAGAGTTCTGACATTCTTATCAATCAGCCCAGTTTCGTTGATGTAGCAGCCTTTGTCCACCATCAGGAGAGCTAGCGTTCAGCGGTTCTGGAAGAAAACTTGGGCAATAGATGTTATTTGTCTTTGTAGGGAGGCCCAGGGAGGCAGCAGATGCCTCCTCTTGGAGTTGCTGTTCTAGGGAGGGGATTCTGAGCAAATCAGAATAAGGGAACCCCCTCCAAATGTGGCATTTAGAAAAAAAAAAAAGCCATTGCCTTTGTTGGTAAATGTTCTGAGCTTTGGTTATACTCTCCTGCCAGGTGTTTAAGACCAACTTGATCAAAATTGATCTTGTTCCTATCTTTTGTTAAGTCAGCTGAGATTGTCAGGGTGATTCTTGAACTTGTGAAAAGCCTCTTGGTTCTTTTACCACTTATGGCATCTTCCAGGATAGATCAGGGTCTTGCTGATCACATGTGGCTTCATTTGGAAGCATCAGGAACACTGTCCATGAATGATTATTCTCTTTGCAGAGCATCCACTGGTTGGCTTTCTGTTCTTTAGAGTCACTTGATCCCCCTGATGGGGAAGTCATATTTTCCAGAGTTGTCAAGCCTGTAGAGAAGTTCTGAGGCAGAAAAAGTTAGGCAGTTCAGTGTAGGCAGAACAATGTGAGTTGATAAGGAGAAAATTAACTGATGGTCATCTTTCCTGAGAAGGCAAAGACATCCCCCAATGCTAATAAGGGTCTGACAAGATAGGCCCAGATGTGGATACTCCCTGCTGTTAAGGAAGGAACCACATTCTTTCTATTGGTGCCTAAGGCATGGATCAAACACTGGACCAGAATTCTCTAAGCCTGTGTCCTAGGTACAGGAGCAGGGAAGCAGTGACCAATCGAGGAGAGGATGTCATACAGAAGGGGCAAAACTCACTGCCCCATCAGCTCTGTCCCCTTCCCTCACTCTGGGGGTAAGTCTGCTCTTTTCCCTATGCTTTTATTTCTATCATAAAATTCATCTACTATGCTTGCCTCAGTGTCCCTCAGTTTCATTCTTCAACTCCGAGAGGACACGAACCCAACATTCACATCACTGGCATCAGTTCCATTGTCCCCTGAGTTTTGCTGACCAAACAGGGCAAGGGCCAAAATACTGACTATTTTCCTTAACCCTTTAACTATCTTAACTTGGTAATCTGATTTTGGTATTAAACATCCAGTAGGCCAGTTTCACTGGTCTTACAGTGGGAATACTATGGTACAGCTTTATAGTTACCCCCTTTTGTTGTTTTTGTTGCACTAAAAATTTAATAAAATTTATGAATTGTTCATTTCTGGAATTTTTCATTTAATGTTTTCTTTTTTAAAAATTTTTATTAGATGTATATAGGGATACAATTGAGTGGGAAACATTATCAAACAATCAAGAACCAATGTATATATACTTAATTGTCCAGGATTAATGCCAAATCATGGATGCCCAGCTTGGGTTCCCCCTGTTGTCTTTTTCTCCCAGAAGAACTACTAAGTTAAATGGATATCTCATGGAGGACTGAGATCTCCTCCCTTTTCTTTAATAACAGTAGAAGTCAGCATTAGATCTCATCTGTCCTGTAGGTGATGGCATATCTTAATTCAGGTTTTTCTGTTAGAAGCAGTACTTCTGCAAAACACTAAGAAACAACAGTTTTAGATACAGAGGGAATGGGGGGTTGGAAGAGGAGGAGCCATAGCTGTAGGCACTGTAGCTGCAGGAGGGAGGCATGGAGCTAAGAGGAGCTCCCCAGAAGCAAGGAAGGGAAGTACAGACCTTTGCAAAAGAATGCAGCCCTCTTAAGCATTTCAAAAGGCTTGGAACCTAGAGCAGCTGTACCTCTCAGATCCTTTTGTTTTCCTTCCACCTTTCTGAAACTTAAATGTAACTTCAGGGTACAGTGGTTTGGATTTAAAAGTGATTTTTTTTTTCTGTTCCAGCCCAGCCCAGGCTTGGATTTAAAAGTGAATTTTTTTTTCTGTCCAGGCTTTCAGGCTGTATGTACACTGTCTTGTGCAGATCTTGCATGGCATGCTGCATGAACTCAGAATGCATGTCAGTCCATGCACAGGGGGGCTCTGAGCCAAGACAGCTCCTGGTTGAGCTCTGTGGGGCACCCAGTAGTGCTAGACTCAGCAGCAGCACCAGCAGGGACCAGGCAAGTGGGTGGGGGAGGTGTTGGGAAATTGCCTTTTTGGAAAGAATTCATGTGGGGTAAAGGAGTGTGCCCATTTGATAAGTCATGAAAAGAGAGGAGGAAAAGAGGACTGGTCTGAGTAAAGGGGTCGAAGATGGGAGAGAAAGGAAGAAGACGGGGTGTGGGGGTGAGAGCACAAATCCCAAAAAGCCTGAACATGTGGATAGACAGGAATTAGTATTTCCTTTCAGTATCACTCTGGGGTGAATAGGAGCAGAAGGAAGCGTCCCAACTTCTGATCGTGCTCACCTGAGGAACAGACAGGCGGGCTAAGGCTGGGACGTCTCCTCAGCCTGTGGGGGCCTGGAACGGTATGGGTGGGACAGCAGAGAGACCAGGACATCTCCACAGTCTATCGGGGTCCGAAATGGAATGGATGGGGAGGTCTATTCCACGTGTGACTTAATGGACAGACCCCTGGAACAGAGAGTGATATTGGAAGGCCAAGGGAAAGGCAACGGAACTTACCCCACTGCTGTTGGCCGGATGAATGTGAACAGAGTGGTGCAGGAGCTTCCTGGTTCATCTGTGGGAGAAGGGTGGACCTCATCCCTGGGAGGGAAGATCCAAAATACTTCCAGGTTTCTAATACCAAATGTAAAACTAAAAAACACGGGTGTAATTCAGGCATAGGTGTTGTTTATTGGGATCTGTGGCTCCCGGGCCAAATTCACCTGTGCCACCATAGTGAGGGTGGGTAGGGGAGGTGACCCATGGGCAGGGGAAATGATGTGCACGGAAAATGGCACCCTGTCCTGGCTAGGAAGCTGCTTTATATAGACTGGGATAGAGGAAGGAAGTTGATGGGAATGGCTTCTTAGAGATTGGCTGGTGGATCCATCAATCATCAGGTGTTCCCGAGACACCATTGGAGTTTGTCTCCCAGCATCTTGATTGGTTGTTCTTTTTGGCACAGGCTGCCTGATGCCCTGCCCCCAGTCATCATTGACCTAACACAGGGCACTAGAGATGCAGAATTAGAACTCATAAACCACCCAGTCACCACTCACTCACCTGAGAGGTGCCTACACTCAGGAGCAATAACAGTTATTCTTGCCACTAGTACTCAGGGAGGGCCTACATTTAAAAGTAGGCAGCATTGATTAGTGGCTACTGACAGCCATCATGACTGACACACATTGTAGCCCAAATGTGGTTCTTGGTCTCCCAGCCTCACTTCTATTAAATAAAATCCCCTTGTCCCTAAGAATCTACAAGCCCCTGAGCTGCACAGACATGGGATGCTAGATACGTGGTGAAGTGGAGGGAGAGAGGCCATACCAGAAAGTCCCCGCATCTATAATTAATTGAGAACTCCCATATAAGTAATTATGTAAGTAAAATGAATGAGAGAAAATCTAGAATTCCCACTCCCCTCCAAACGTCCAGAGTTCCAGAGTTCCAAGATAGCCATTAGCACACCATCTTAATGATTTTTTTATAACACTTATTAAGCCCATTGAGAAAGAAGTCAAGAATGTTGTATTGGAAAAGATAGAACAGCCTTAGTGGATAACTAATCTTTTATGAGAAGATACACATTTGATTGACTTGGTTGATTCTACTCCTCTTCATTTTTTCTTTTTTTAAAGAGAGAGAGAGAGAAAGAGAGAAGCAATTTTTATTTAGTTTTTCAAGTAACCTTCATTATTCAGACACTTTGTTGTGTACGTGGGTGCTGGGGTTTGAACTCATGTACTTGTGCATGCCAGGCAAGCGCCGTAACCGCCAAGCCACCGCTCCAGCCCTACTCCTCTTCATTCTTATCATCAAAGGAGATTTCCATTTCAGCACAAACCAATGGCTCATAGCATTTCCCAGGAAGCCATCATCTATACATTCAGGTATAGGCATGTGATTCAAATCAGGTCAATGTGACATCAGGGGACAATTTTCAGAGCCTTCTTAGCAGTAAGAGAAAGACTTGAAATGCTTTCTTTCTCTTCTGCTAAATGGTTGAGAAAGCATGGAGCTTTATTTGCTACTAGCTATACCTTGTGATATCTGAGAACCTGCTTTAGTATGAAATCTATACAACAAATAGGAGGGAGCTAAAATGAGCCTAGATCCTTTAAGACACCTTTGAGCTTCTGGATCAACCAATCCTGAAGCCTAATCTGCTTCTGCTATAAACCCTATATGATCCTCAACATTTTAGCTGGTTAAATTAGCAACATGATCACTATATGTGGCCATAATACTTGATTAAGTGAATATTATATACAGAAAGCCCATTTTCACCTGAATATGTGTTCAGTTCTGGAATTCTGAAGTAGTCGTGTTCCTCAGATTAAAAGCTACAAAGAACTAAAAGACCTCAAGAGAGAAGCAGAGTTAGAACACCCTTTCTTGACCTGGCAGCAAAAGTACCAAGTGAATAAAGCACTTTTTTGGCAAAGAACTGAAGTTCCACTGGGAAACTGTGAAATGAGGAAATATCCAAGGTACTCTTTTAGGAGGGAAAGTCAGGTTAGTGTAGGAGGAAAACCCTAATTCTATACATGTAGCTTGTAATTTTCTGCTTATAATTTCTGTATGTGATACCTGTTTTTAGTACTTAAAAATCTCTTTTAGAAATCTCTAGAATGTCTTTAGTGTTCTCTGAGAAAAATCAGGCTGTTTTAAGGCATTGAATGCATCCCTAATGGTAGTGGAACTTAGAGTGAGAGGACTCTAACATACAAGAGAAAAGTTAGAGCATTCTTACCTTTGGTTATGAGTTTTCCAGAACTTAGCCCAAAATGTCCTAGGTTTTAGTTTGCTGATGAACATAATACCCCTTCCTTGGTAGAGGCTTTGCAACTATTTTGTATTACAAATGAACCAAACTTAGCATGTATATGGAGTAAGATGTCACATTGATAATGGATGCACAGCCTCTGGATAGAGAGTGATCCCTAACCTCAGGGATGCCCAGATCCACAGAGTCTTTGCCCAGGGTGTTCATAAAAACCTCCAGCACCAAATGTGCAGGGCAGACCCACTTCCTTCCATGTTGCACCTGCAGCTTGAAAACTGAATCAGTACCAGTCACAACTTTAGAGACATTAAGAACCTGCCTATCAATTTTAGAGCACCTTGCAGATTCTCATTCCAACAGAAAATCAATGTATGGAAAGTATTCTGTGTATCAGCACAATCAGCAGAGCTCAAAAGCAGAGACTAGTAAAGTAAGCATTTTTTCACTATTAGGGGTAAAAAATAAATTATGGCAGCTTTTGCTCCCAATTTCTCAGCAAAAGAAAATATAGTTTAAGTATGTCAATGTTTACTGCCTGACTGATTGGAGGTCTATTTGACTTTAATCACCTTTTTGAAGTAATTTTAATTTGTTATATGTACATGCACCAGGACAACATACTATAAGAATAAAGCAGGGAGCTTTATTTGCTACTAGCCATACCTTTATGATATTAGAGAACCTGCTTTAGCGTGAAATCTGTACAATGAATAGCAGGCAGCTAAAATGAACCTAGATCCTTTAAGACACCCTTGAGCTTTAAATCTATTTCATTGGGAATTTAACCAAGTTCCTGGGGCAAGGGGGAACTAAGAAACCAAATACCATACAAATTATTTTATTTTTTTTGTATCCAAAGTCTTTTATTTCAAAATTATGAGCACACATTTTTGCTTGGGTTTGGTGGTCAGGCAAGGTTATACTTTTCTCTATTAGATAAAAGTATAAGTTTGATCTAAGAGATAATATATAGATAAAAGTATAGCACAATATCCATTGATTTCTTCCTGTGTTTCAAGCACAATGATTTCACTATTAGGGTTTTTTTCTCTAAAAAGGCAATAACTTGAAATAATGACTATCCTTGCCCAGGCAAATTGACTCTGATGATTAATGATTGTCCATGTCCCTGGTGCATTATATTTTCATAACTACTGGAACATAATTTATTCTATCTGCTTGACACCTGATCAAGAAAACTGAGTGGTTACAGGAACCTCATTTGCCTAAGGTAATGTGGTATTTGTTTGCCAACCAAACATAAAAAGCTTTAAATAAGGATCTATTACAAAATTCTTACAAAGAGCTCAAAGATACAGGGAATCGGACCTCAACTGTCATATTGGAAGAGAGCTCATTGAAGAGTATATTTAAACACTAGAAATTTGTTGGGTACCATTCAGTGACCTGGAGAAAACTAATTGTTTTATGTAAGACGACCTGGTCTCAATGCAAACAGGGGGATGAAGAACTACGGGCACCAACTCCCTGCTGCTGTTACTCGGGTTGTTGCTCTTCCGGGACAGGTTGGGGATGGCCATGAGCACGAAGCATTCATTGGGGCAGCCGTGCTGCAGCAGGACCTCAATGCATTCCTGGCTAGAAGCCTGCCAGGCGTAGGCCAGTGCTGTGTTCCTGTAGGTGCCGTGGGCCATGATATCCACCCCATACCAGATGAGCAGCTATGCCAGGACCATGTTACCCTTGCAGCAGGCCATGTGCAGTGCTGTGCGGCTGTCTCCCTTTCCACAGGTCTTGTTCACCTCCTTCCGGCAGCCGTGTGCCAGCAGCAGGATGACTGTCCTCAGGTCCTCCTCGGCAGTGGCACACAGCAGATGCGGCCCAGGGACAGCTCAGTGCAGGGCAGAGGGGCCAGGAGGAGCTTCTGCTCATATTTGGCCCAGATCCAACATTCCCTTTCTTCCCTTGTGGTGTCCATGGAGGGCTTTGTCCGTCCCTGGGTGCTCTCTTCCCAGATGTTGTTGGCCAGCTCGTTCCCAATGGATGACATCACATTGTTCAGCTTGGTGGTCCATTCATTGAGGTACAGGGATTGGACTCGTGATAAGTGGGCGCCCAGGTGGGGGTGGATCCCTGAGCACTTGATGCACATGAGTGCTCAGAATTTAAGCCTGGCCCAGTCAGGTTTCGGGCAGCTGCAGTCCACATAGTGGGAGTTCCCGCGGGTGTTCTGGATTGACTGCAGGGCCATGGCCTCATTCTGGATGGTCAGTCGAGACTTAGTCTTGCTGCTCTCGCAGGACTGTAGGCTGGCTAGGATCTGGCTCTCGATGGCTTGGACCCACACATCTCGTCCCTCATATGTGGTGGCTTCAAAGTGCCATGACTGGCCAGTGAGGGACACAATGATAAACTCAAACTTTTCTTCTTGTTCTTCAACGATGCTGGCGAGCCCGTCAGGTTTGAAGTTGCTGGTACTCTTCTTTCTTCGGTGCTTCTTTCAGTTGGCATGGGGGAAGCGGGGTGGTTCGATTTGAGGCTGGTGGAGCTGGAAATACTTGGGCTGGAACACACGGATTCACCCAGCCCTGTGTCTGAATTGGGGGAGATGTGTAAACTGTTCATGTCCTAGGACGGGTGGTTGGTTTTAGGGCTGGAGATGGACGTGCAGGCCAAAGTGGCTTGGGGCAGTCTCTTCCCTGGGATTTTCACGGTGGTTTTCAGAAGATCCGTCTCTTTACCGGGCACATTCTACATGTAATCGTGCAGACTGGGACGGTAGGTGAGCACGCCATTGTCACACAGGGTGACGTACTTCTTCTTCCACTTCTTGCTCAGTGACTTCCCAGTTTGTTTCAACAGCATGCCCTGTTTAATTGGGATGGCTCGGCCACTCCTAATGCTGTCCACATGGCTCTCCAAGCCTTTTTTCTCTTTGTCTGGGTCACTCCCTTTACAAGGAGTGAAAAGTTTGGACCAGCGCTTGGACTGCTTCCGCACAGGCATCGGGGTGCTCACAGTAGGCGGCACATCAATGGGCTGCTCCTTCTGGCTGGTGCTTGGAGTCAAGGGAACAAATGAGGAGTTGTTACTCGGACTTCCGCCACCATTACTTGTCTGGTTCATGTGCACAGTGGACACCTGTGCTGCACAGATGGAGGAGTAGCGGGGTGAGTTGGGCAAGAACTTCCAAGGGCTTATGGACAGCTGCTGCTTATTCCTCATGGTGACTACCTTTTGGGCAACATCCTGAAAGATGTGCTCCATGTTGAGTCCATAGGTGGTACAAGTCTCATAGTAGGTGCAACGTTTGAGGTCCTTGGACAGCTTCCATGTCCTGGCATCCTCGATGACCCAGGGGTTGGTGGAACTTACTGCATCCTGGGTCCCCACCAGCATGAGTGGCACCTCACTGGTGTTCTCATAGTTGGCCATCTGGCTAGAGTAGTGGAAGACAGTCTGGAAACTGATCTCATCCTCCAAACTGAATACAAAGATAACAGCATTCACCCATATGGAGAACTGTGCCTCCGGAGGGCCCCCTTCAATTCTAATCAGCAGCAAATAGCTTTGTCCATCAACGACAATCTCTTTCATGAATCTGCCACCTTCGGGAGACTCTTCCTAGACATAGGTGCCAGTCAATACCTGTGCACGAGGGTGACATGCCGCTGGCCAAATTGCCCACAACCCCCACTTTAAGCTCTGGCACAGATCCACTGAATGTCCTCTCCTGGATGTTAAGGAAGGTATCTTGGCGCCCTTTATCCACAAGGACTGGAGTTGCTCTAGGGTGCCTTCATCTGGAGGGACAGGAGTTGCTCTATGGTGCCCATCATCTGGAGGGACCAAAGTTGCTCTGTGGTTCCTTTCATCCGGAGGGACAGATTTGATCTACCATTCCCTTCATCTGAAGGGAAAGGAGTTGCTATTCCGTACCCTTAATCCGGAGGGAAGAGAGTTGCTCTATGGTGCCCTTCATCCGGAGGTACAGGAGTTGCTCTAAGGTGCCCATCAACCAGAGGGACAGGAGTTGCCCTACAGTTCCCTTTATCTGGAGGGACAGCTGTTGCTTTATGATGCCCTTCATCCTGAGGAACAGGAGTTCATCTAATGTGCCCTTCATCCAGAGGGAGAGGAGTTGCTCTAGGTGCCTGTAATCCATAGGGACAGGAGTTGTTCTACTGTGCCCTTCTTCCGGGGAAGAGAAGTTGTTCTACGATGCCCTTCAATTGGAGTGACAGGAGTTGCTCTAGAGTACCCTTCATCCAGATGGACAAGATTTGTTTTACGGTGCCCTTCATTGGGAGGGACAGGATTTGCTCTATGGTGCCCTTCATCCAGAAGGACAGAAGTTGCTCTATGGTGTCCTTAATCCTGAGGAACAGGAGTTATTCATTGGTGACCTTCATCTGGACTGACAGGAATTCATGTAACGTACCCTTCATCCAGAGGGACAGGAGTAGATCTACCATGCCCTTCCTCCAGAGGGACAAGAGTTGCTCTAGAGTGACCTTCATCCAGAAGGACAGGAGTTGCTCTACATTGCACTTCTTCTGGAGGGACAGGAGTTGCTCTATGGTGCCCTTCACCTGGAGGGACAGGAGTTGATCTACCAAGCCCTTCATCCAGAAGAACAAGAGTTGTTCTATGGTGCCCTTCATCTGGAATGACAGGATTTGATCTACCGTACCCTTCATCCAGAGGGACAGGAGTTTCTCTATGATGCCCGTCATCCGGAGAGACAGGAATTGATCTACCGTGCCCTTCATCTGTAGGGAAAGAAGTTGCTCTACAGTGCCTTTCATCCTGAGGGACAGGAATTGTTCTACCAATCCCTTCATCCAGAGGAACAAAAGTTGTTCTATTGTGCCCTTCATCTGGAATGACAGGATTTGATGTTCTGTACCTTTCATCCAGAGGGACAGGAGCTGCTCTACAGTGCCCTTGCTCCAGAAGGACAGGAGTTCCTCTACAGTACCCATCATCCAGAGGGATGAGAGTTGCTCTACCATGCCTTTCTCCCAGAGGGACAGGAGTTGCTCTACATTGCACTTCTTCTGGAGGGATAGGAGTTGCTCTATGGTGTCCTTCATCTGGAGGGACAGGAGTTGATCTACCATGCCCTTCATCTGGAGGGGCAAGGGTTGCTCTACGGTGTCCATTATGCAGAGGGACAGGAGTTGCTCTAATGTGTCCATCATCCAGAGAAAAGAATATGCTCTATGGTGCCCTTCATCTGGAGGGACAGGAGTTGTTCTACAGTGACCTTCATTTGGAGCAATAGGAGTTGTTCTACAGTGCCCTTCATCCAGAGGGACAGGAATTGCTCTCCTGTGTCCTTCATCCAGTGGGACAGGAGTTGCTCTGTGGTTCCCATCATCTGGAGTTAGAGGAGTTGCTCTACAGTGCTCTTCATCTGGAGGGGAGGAGTTGCTCTACAGTGCCTGTAATCCAGAGGGACAGGATTTGCTCTATGGTGCCCTTCATCCAGATGGACAGGAGTTGCCGTACTGTGCTGGTGAACAGGAAATGTTCTATGGTGCTCTTAATCCGGAGGGACAGGAGTTGCTCTATGATGTCCTTCAAACAAAGAACAGGAGTTGTTCTACCATGCTCTTCATCTGGAAGGAGAAGAGTTGCTCTACGGTATCCTTAATCTGGAGGGACAGAAGTTGCTCTATGGTACCTATTATCCAGATGGATGGGAGTTGCTCTATCATCCCTTCATCCAGGGAACAGGAATTGTTCCACGGTGCCCTTCATTCAGAGGGACAGGAGTTGCTCTACAATGACCTTCATCCAGATGGACAGGAGTTGTTATACAGTGCCTTTCATCCGGAGGGACAAGAGTTGTTCTATGGTGCCATTCATCTAGAGGGACATGTGTTGATCTATGGCACCCTTCATTCACAGGAACAGGCGTTGCTCTAAGGTGCTCTTCATCCAGAGGAACAGAAGTTGTTCTACAGTGTTCTTCATCCGGAGGGACAGGAGTTGATCTACAATGACCTTCATCCAGAGGGACAGGAATTGCTCTCCTGTGTCCTTCATCCAGTGGGACAGGAATTGCTCTCCTGTGTCCTTCATCCAGTGGGACAGGAATTGCTCTCCTGTATCCTTCATCCAGTGGGACAGGAGTTGTTCTATGGTGCCCTTCATCCGGAGGGAGAGGAGTTTATGTACCGTGACCATAATCCATAGAGACAGGAGTTGTTCTACGGTGCCTTATATCTGGAGGGATAGGAGTTGCTCTAAGTTGCCATTCTTCTGAAGGTACAGGAGTTACTCTATGGTGCCCTTCATCAGAAGAGACAGGAGTTAATCTACCATGTCCTTCATCTGTAGGGAAAGAAGTTGCTCTATAGTGTCTTTCATCCGGAGGGACAGGAGCTACTCAACACTGCCCTTGCTCCGTAAGGACAAGAGAGTTCCTCTAAGGTACCCATCATCCAGAGGGACAAGAGTAGCTCTACAGTGCACTTCATCCAGGGAAGAGGAGTTATTCTATGGTGCCCTTCATCTAGAGGGACAGTAATTGTTCTACCGTGCCCTTCATCCTGGGAACATAAGTTGTTCTAGGATGCCCTTCATTCGGAGGGACAGAAGTTGCTACACAGTACCCTTCATTCAGATGGACAGGACTTGTTCTTCGATGCCCTTCATCCGGAGGGACTGAAGATGCTCTACATTGCCCATCATCTGGATGGACAGGAGTTGTTCTACAGAGCCCTTCATCTGAAGGAACAGGAGTTGTTCTATGGTGTCCTTCATCTGGAATGACAGGATTTGATCTACCGTACCCTTCATCCAGAGGGACAAGAGGTGCTTTACAGTGCCCTTTCTCTGGAAGGACAGGAGTTCCTCTATGGTGCCCATCATCCAGAGGGACAGGACTAGCTCTACAGTGCCCTCCATCTGGGTAAGAGTAGTTGTTCTACGGTGCCCTTCATCCGGATGGGAGGAGTTACTCTATAGTGCCTTTGATCTGGAGGGACAGGAGTTGCCCTACCGTGCTCTTCATGCGGGGAACAGGAAATGTTCTATGGTGCCCTTTATCTGGATGGACAGAAGTTGCTGTACGATGCCCTTCAATCAAGGAACAGGAGTTGTTCTACAGTGCCCATCACCTGGAGGGAAAGGAGTTGCTCTGTGGTGCCCATCATGCAGAGGAACAGGAGTTGCTGTAATGTGCCCATCATCCGGAGGGAAGAAGTTGCTCTATGGTGCCCTTTATCCAGAGGGACAGGAGTTGTTCTATGGTGCCCTTCATCCAGAGGGACAGGAGTTTCTCTAAGGTGTCCTTCATCCAGAGGAACAGGAGTTGATCTACCGTACCCTTCATCCAGAGGGACAGGAGTTGCTGTACAGTGGCCTTCCTCTGGAAGGAGAGGAATTCCTCTATGGTGCCCATCACCCAGAGGGACAGGAGTTGCTCTATGGTGCCCTTCATACAGAGGGACAGGAGTTGCTCTACAGTGCCCTTCATCCAGAGGAACAGGAGTTGCTATATGGTGCCCCAAATTGGAGGGACAGAAGTTGCTCTATGGTGCCCTTCATCCTGAGGAACAAGAATTGTTCAATGGTGCCCTTCATCTGGAATGACAGGATTTGATCTACCATACCCTCCATCCGGAGGGACAGGAGTTAATGTAGCATGCCCTTCATCCACAGGGATAAAAATTGCTCTATGGTGCCCTTCATCCTGAGGAACAGGAGTTTCTCTACAGTGCCCTTCCTCCAGAAGGAGAGGACTTCCTCTATAGTGCCCATCATCCAGAGGGACAGGAGTAGCTCTCCGGGCCCTTCATCTGAGGAAGAGGAATTGTTCCACGGTGCCCTTCTTCCAGAGGAACAGGAGATGCAATACAGTACCCTTCATCCAGATGGACAGGAGTTGTTCTACAGTGCCCTTCATCTGGAGGGACTGGAGTTGAGCTACTTTGCCTATCATCCAGAGGGACAGGAGTTGTTCTACCGAGACCTTCATCTGGAGTTACAGAGTTGTTTTATTGTGCCCTTCATCTGGAATGACAGGATTTCATCTACCGTACCCTTCATCTGGAGGGACAGGGGTTGCTCTACAGTGCCCTTCCTCCAGAAGGAGAGGAGTTCCTCTATGGTGCCCACCATCCAGAGAGACAGAAGGAGCTCTATGGTGCCCTTCATCCCGGGATGAGGAGTTGTTCTATGGTGCCCTTCATCTGGAAGGACAGGAGCTGATCTACCGTGCCCTGCATCTGGAAGGACAGGAGTTGCTCTATGGTACCCATCATCCAGATGGTTGGGAGTTGCTCTATCGACCCTTCATCCAGGGAACAGAGTTGTTCTATGGTGCCCTTCATCTGTAAGGATAGGAGTTGCTCTACCCTGCCCTTCTTCCAGAGGGACAGGAGTTGCTATATGGTGCTCTTCATCTAGAGGGACAGGAGTTGCTCTACGGTGCCCTTCCTCCGGAGGGACAAGAGTTGCTCTACGGTGACCATCATGCAGACGGACAGTAGTTGCTCTAATGTGCCCATCATCTGGAGAGAAGAAGATGCTCTACAGTGACTGTTATCTGGAGGTACAGGAGTTATTCTACGGTGCCCTTCATCTGGAGGGACAGGAGTTGCTCTACAGTGCCCTTCATCTGGAGGGACAGGAGTTTTTCTACCATGCCCTTCATCTGGAGGGACAGAGGTTGCTCTGTGGCTCCCTTCATCTGGAGGGACAGATTTGATCTACCATTTCCTTCATCTGGAGGGAAAGGAGTTGCTATCCCGTACCCTTAATCTGGAGGGAAAAGAGTTGCTCTATGGTGCCCTTCATCCGGAGGTACAGGAGTTGCTCTAAGGTGCCCTTTATCCAGAGGAACAGAAATTGCTCTGTAGTACCCGTCATCCAGAGGGACAGAAGTTGCTTTTCGGTGCCCTTCATCCGGGGGACTGGAGTTGCTCTAAGGTACCCTTCTTCTGGAGGGACAAGAGTTGCTCTATGGTTTCTGTCATCCTGGGGGACAGGAGTTTGTCTACGGTGCCCTTCATCCTGAGGAACAGGAGTTGTTCAATGGTGCCTTTCATCTGGAATGACAGTATTTGATCTACCATACCCTTCATCCGGAGGGACAGGAGTTTTTCTACAGTGCCCTTCCTCTGGAAGGAGAGGAGTTCCTCCATGGTGCCCATCATTCAGAGGGACAGGAGTAGCTTTCCAGTGCCCTTCATCCAGGGAAGAGGAGTTGTTCTACGGTACCCTTCATCTGAAGGGACAGGAGTTGCTATACAGTACCCTTCATCCAGATGGACAGGAGTTGCTCTGTGGTGCCCTTCATCCAGATGGACAGGAGTTGCTCTAAAGTGCCCAATATCCTGATGGACAGGATTTGATCTACATACGCTTCATCCGGAGGGAAGGAATTGCACTCCTCTGCCCTTCATCCGGAGTGACAGGAGTTGTTCTATGGTGCCCTTCATCCTGAGGAACAGGAGTTGTTCCATGGTGCCTTTCATCTGGAATGACAGATTTTTATCTACCATACCATTTATCCGGAAGGACAGGAGTTGCTATGCAGTGCTCTTCCTCCAGAAGGAGAGGAGTTCCTCTATGGTGCCCATCATCCAGAGGGACAGGAGTAGCTCTACAGTGCCCTCCATCTGGGGAAGAGGAGTTGTTCTACCATGCCCTTCTTCCGTAGGGAGAGGAGTTGCTCTACAATGACCATCTGGATGGACAGGGCATCTACAGTGCCCTTCATCTGGAGGGACGAGTGTTGTTCTACAGTGCCAATCATCCAGATGGACAGGAGTTGCCCTATGGTGCCCTTCATTAGAGAAACAGGACTTGATCTACAGCGCCCTTCATCCCAATCAGGAGGAGGTGTTCTACAGTGCCCGTAATCCAGAGTGACAGGAGTTGCTCTACAGTGCCCTTCATCCAAGGAACAGGAGTTGTTCTACCTTGCCCTTCATCTGAAGGGGGAGGAGTTGCTCTCAAGTGCCTGTAATCCAGAGGGACTGGAGTTGTTCTACTGTGCCCTCATCTGGGGAACAGAAGTTGTTCTACGAGGCCCATCATCCAGATGGACAGGAGTTGTTATGTGGTGCCCTTCATCCAGAGGAACAGGCATTGCTCTTCATTGCCTTTCATCCGGAGGAACAGGAGTTGCTCTACGCTGCCCTTCATCCGGAGGGACAGGAATTGATGTACCATGCCCTTCATCTGGAGGGACAGAATTTGCTCTATGGTACCCATAATGCAGAGGGTCAGGAGTAGCTCCAATGAGCCAATCATCCGGAGGGAAGAAGTTGCTTTACTGTTACTGTTATCCAGAGAGACAGGAGTTGTTCTACGGTGCCCTTCATCTGGAATGACAGGATTTGATCTACTGTAACCTTCATCCACAGGGACAGGATTTGCTCTACAGTGCCCTTCATCTGGAGGGACAGGAGTTGATCTAGCATGCCCTTAATCTGTAGGGGAAAATTTGTTCTACAGTGCCTTTCATTTGGAGGGACAAGAGTTGTTCTACAGAACCCTTCATCCGGAGGACCAGGAGTTGTTCTATGGTGTCCTTCATCTGGAATGACAGGAATTGTTCTACTGTACCCTTTATCTGGAGGTACAGGAGCTGCTCTACAGTTCCCTTCCTCTGGAAGAACAGGAGTTCCTCTACCGTGCCCATCACCCAGAGGGACAAGATTAGCTCTATGGTGCCCTTCTTTCAGGGAAGAGGAGCTGTTCCACGGTGCCCTTCATCTGGAAAGACAGGAGTTGCTCTACCATGCCCATCTCCCAGAGGGACAGTAATTGCTTTATGGTGCCCTTCATCTAGAGAGACAAGAGTTGCTCTACGGTGCCCTTCATCCTGTGCAACAGGAGTTGTTCTAAGGTTCCCTTCATCAGGATGAACAGGACTTGCACTAATGTGCGCATCATCCAGAGAGAAGAAGGTACTTTATGGTGCCCTTCATCTGGAGGGACAGGATTTGATCTACAACACCCTTCATCCAGAGGGGCAGGAGTTGCCTCCTGTTTCCTTCATCCAGTGGGACAGGAGTTGCTCTATGGTGCCCTTCTACCTGAGGATCAGGAGTTGTAGTTGTTCAATGATACCCTTCATTTGGAGGGACAGGAGTTTATGTACCATGCCCATAATCTGGAGGGACAGGAGTTGTTATATGGTGCCCTATATCCGGAGGGACAGAAGTTGCTCTACAGTTCCCTTAATCCAGATGGACAGGTGTTGCTCTAAGATGATATTCATTCAAGGAACAGGAGTTGCTCTACAGTGCCCATAATCTGGAGGAACAGGAGTTGCCCTACCATGCCCTACATCCGGGGAAGAGGAGTTGTTCTATGCTGCCCTTCTTCTGGAGAGACAGGTGTTGCTCTATGATGCCTTCATTCAAGGAATAGGAGTTGTTCTACTGTGCCCTTCATCCGGGGAATGGATGTTGTTCTACAATGCCCTTCATTCAGAGGGACAGGAGTTGCTATACAGTACCCTTCATCCAGATGGACAGGAGTTGTTCTACTATGCTCTTCATCTGGTAGGACTGGAGTTGCTCTACGTTGCCCATCATCTGGAGGGACAGGAGTTGTTCTACCGAGCCCTTCACCCAGAGGGACAGGAGTTCCTCTACGGTGCCCATCCTCCAGAGAGACAGGTGTAGTTCTATGGTGCCCTTCATCCGGGGAAGAGGAGTTGATCTATGGTGCCCTTCATCCAGAAGGACAGGAGTTGCTATACAGTGCCTGTAATCCAGAGGGACAGGAGTGGTTCTACCATGCCCTTCATCTGGAGGGACAGGAGTTGCTCTACGGTGCCCATTATGCAGAGGGACTGAAGTTCCTCTCATGTGCAGATCATCTGGAGGGACAGAAATTGCTCTGCGGTTTCCTTCATCTGGAGGGACAGATGTGCTCTACTGTTCCCTTCATCCAGAAGGAAAGGAGTTGCTATCCTGTACCCTTAATCTGGAGGGACAAGAGTTGCTCTCTGGTGCCCTTCATGTGGAGGTACAGGAGTTGCTCTAAGGTGCCTGTCACTCGGAGGGACAAGAGTTGCTCTATGGTGCCCGTCAACCAGAGGGACAGAAGTTGCTATTCAGTGCCCTTCATCCAGGGGACAGGAGTTACTCTAAGGTACCCTTCTTCTGGAGGGACAGAATTTGCTCTATGGTTTCTGTCATCCTGAGGGACAGGAGTTTCTCTACGGTGCCCTTCATCTGGAGGTACAGGAGTTCCTCTACAGTGCCCTTCATCCAGAGGAACAGGATTTGCTCTATGGTTGCCTTCATTCGAGGAACAGGAGTTGATCTACTGTGCCCTTTATCCTGATGGGGAGGAGTTGTTCTACAGTGCCCATAATCCAGAGGCACAGGAGTTGCTCTACAGTGCCCTTCATCCAAGGAACAGGAGTTGTTCTACCTTGCCCTTCTCCCAGAGGGACAGGAGTTGCTCTGCGGTGCTCTTCATCCATAGAGACAGGAGTTGCTCTACGGTGCCCATCATCTGGAGAAAAGATGCTCTATGGTGCCCATTATCCAGCAGGACAGGAGTTATTCTACGGTGCCCTTCATCTGGAGTGACAGGAGTTGCTCTACAATGCCCTTCATCCAGAGGGACAGGAGTTGCTCTATGGTGCCCTTCATCTGGAGGGACAAGAGTTGCTCTAATTTGCCAGTCCTTCAGAGGGACAGCAGTTGCTCTCCCGTGCCCTTTATCCAGAGGGACAGGATTTGCTATACAGTGCATTTCATCCAGAGGGTCAGGAGTTGCTCTCCCATGCACTTTATCTGGAGAGACAGGAGTTGCTCTACAGTGCCCATCATCTGGAATGACAGGAGTTGCTCTAAGGTGCCCTTCATCTGGAAGAACAGGAGTTGCTCTATGGTGCCCTTCATGCAGAGAGACAAGAGTTGCTCTATTGTGCCTTTCATCTGGTGGGGCAGGAGTTGTTCTACATTGCCCTTCATCCAGATGGACAGGTGTTTCTCTAAGATGCCCTTAATTCAAGGAACAGGAGTTGTTTTACAGTGCCCGTAATACAGAGGGACAGGAGTTGCTCTACTGTGCCCATCATACAGAGAGACAGGAGTTGCCCTACCATGCCCTTCATCCGGTGAACAGGAGCTGTTCTACGGTGCCCTTCATCCGGAGAGACAGGTGTTGTTCTATGATGCCCATCATTCAAGGAACAGGAGTTGTTCTACCATGCCCATCATCTGGAGAGAGAGGAGTTGCTCTAAGGTGCTCATAATCTGGAGGGACAGGTGTTGTTCTACCATCTCCTTTATCCAGAGGGAGAGGAGTTGCTCTATGGCCCTTCATCCAGATTGACAGGAGTTGCTGTATGGTGCCCTTCATCTGGAGAAATAGGAGTTGCTCTAAAGTGACCTTTATCTGGAGGGACAGGATTTGCTCTGTGGCACCCTTCATCCGGAGGGACAGGAGTTGATCTACTGTGCCCTTCATCCAGAGGGATAGGAGTTTCTCTATGTGCCCTACATCTGGAGGGACAGGGGCTCTTCTAAGGTGCCCTTCTTCTGGAGGGTCAGGAGTTGTTCTATGTTTCCCTTTACCTGGAAGGACATAAGTTGTTCTATGACATATTTATCTGGAGGGACACAAGTTTTTCTATGGCATCCTTTATCCATAGGGACAGGAGTTTTTTGTTTGTTTGTTTGCTTTTTAGCAGATCTAGGCTTCCAATAATACAGCCTCATAGCTTACTTCTCGGGTAACCAAATGAGAAAGTTCAGTTCCACTGCAACAAACAGTTAGTGGAGAAGAATCAACATTCCGTGATGCTAGGCAACTTCCCCACTGACTTCTAGAATGTTCAGAAGAGCGGCCTTAAAGAGGAGAAGGAATCCACATCCCCTGGGCTGTCCCGGAAACTCGAGGTGTGACATGAAGCATGAGCAGGAGACAAGAGGTGATACAGTCTCGGCCCTGCTGGGCCCAAGATGGAAGAAAGTCAGCCTGCAGCAGACACCAAGCACTCATGCCCAACTCCTCTGAATTCAGTGTGATTGGAAACTGAGGCTCATATTGAAACCCCTTCTACAAAGGCAGGTGGCTCGGAAGAAGCTTCACTCCAAGACCTCCAAGAAACATCACTACAGCCCCTCCACCACAGGCCACCAGGAAGCTCCCAGGCAGAGGGCAGCATGTGCTTAGCCCAAGGTCAGACAGTGCAGAAGGACACTCAGGAATGGCATTCATTCCACAAGCATTTGCTGGGCACTCAGTATTGCCAAGCACACACATAAAGAGGGATGGGAGGAGAGCGTGAGAACAGAGCACAGCCATGGTGGAGCCATGGGAATGGTGCACCTGGGGAAGCGACAGCAAAGTCCAAGGGGCGGAAGCAAGCCCATGCCTGCCACAGCCCAAGCGGGCACTCACACCCGCCCTCATCCAGCAACTGCCCCTGCTTCCAGGACCTCTACGTCCTTCTTGTCACAAGATGGTGTCTCAAAATAAATCAATAAAAGGGCTGGGTAGCAAAACCTGGGTTCAAGTCCCAGTGCTGTTCAAAGAAAAACAAGCACCCCATTCCCATTAGGACCCCAAAGCCAACAACCCTGCAGTGCCTACCCAGCTTTCAGGGTATCTCATTCTCATCCCATATATTTGCAAAGGGGAATTCAAAATGTTCAAAGGGTCTTATTCATTTGCATATACTGACGCGTCTTAAAGTCCACATCCATGTCAAATGTCACTAATATTCACATCATTTCACACACACACACACACACACACACAAATACTGCAAAACATCTAGCTCAACAATAACCAGATGTCTTCATTCAGCAACACGAAGAAACTCTAGACCTGGGTAGATGCACAAAATGATACTCTTGCCTCAGGAAGAGCAGAAGAGCCCTGCTGCTGCTGTGGTGGCCTACACTACTCTTGCCTGCTAGGATCTAAACACAGCTCTCTCTCTCTCTCTCTCTCTTTTTAAGAGAAAGAGAGGTGGGGGGGCAGAGAGAAAGAATCAATTTTAGTTTTTCTTCTGTTTTTTGTTTTTCTGACACTTAGCTGTGTATGTGTTGCTCGGGTTTGAACCCGGGTCCTCATGCATGCCAGGCAAGCACTGTAACCACTGAGCCACCACCACTGCAACTCCTAAACCTGTCTTTTGACAAACTCAATATTCCCTTGAGGACCTGCCCCATCTTCTTGATTTAGCTGTCAATGAATGCCACCTGCCCTCTCCAAGCAAGCAGTGGAAGGATCCAAACCAATGGGTCACTATTCACAGAAGAGGAAATCCAAAGGGTGCCATTAAAATGCAAGCAACTGGGGCCCAGTTCACTTAGCCCCAGGGCACAATCCATCCCAGGGATTCCCTTCTCAAAGCCACCCCCACATCCTCTGACAAATGCCACGTCTGCTTGAGTTACCCAGAACAGGGTTCTAATGTGCCCATCCAAGGACACAAACCTCGCTGGAAAGGTAAACACATTTGACAGTTTCAAAACGCAAAGACCTCCTGCTTAGGGCAAAGATTATCTAATTTAAGGACCTTTCTTCTAGTGCCCTAAAATCAGGTGGCAACTCCCAAAGATTCCCCAAGTGGCAGCCAGAGAGTGCACACCATGAGCCAGAGTGCACAGCCTCACTAATTGGTCTCTGTGGCTGAGGCCTCTTCCTGGAGAACGTGAGTCCGTGGACCTCTGCACGGAGCACTCTGAGTGTCCCCTGTGGATGCACACTGACTGGTTCACAGGAAGACAACTTCCAGGTCAGAGCTGGCTTCAGAGAACACTCAATGTGCCTGGCACTGGGTGTGATGCGGGACTCGGTCCCATGATTACAGTCCCGGAGCACTTTGCCCACACATAGAGCAAGGTGCACAGGCCACATGGGGCAGCAGGTCCAGCCCTGACACCACCATGAAGCCTGGGAGAAGTAACTCCCAAGCAGAGCTGAGACAGCAACTGTTAGGTTAAGAAAGAGGCCAGCGAGAGGCAGGACACAGATGACCCAGAGCCCAACGGGGACATCAGAGGGAAGTCCAAGGCAGATTGGGAGGCAGCCAGGGACCAGAACAGGGGGTGCCAGTGCTGTCTGCTGGGATGGCACCCACAGGCGGCAGACAAGACCTGGCTGAAGAGCGGGCAGGACTGTCCCAAGGCCCTGGGTGCTGAGCCAGGCAATTCCACTTTCCCTTCTTGATTTACCCATGACTTACTCTGCAAAGGCTTTAGGGTGTGGCATGAACGCCAACTTCATTCTCAAAGCTCTGGTGAGCCATTCACAGGCTATGGCAGGGCAGGGCTGGCCAGATCCACATGCTGGGATCTGCTTATGGGTGACACAAGCTATCAATCATGACCCCCAAGGAGAAGGCATCTGTATGTTCAGCCCACATGGGCACACACCAAGGTGGGGCTTGCAGACTCACCTGTGCTCAGTCATACACACCCACGACCTGGGGCAGCTTACCACATGACCTCCACAGGGTCACCAAAACACAACAAATGCTGTTTACCAGGGAAAGCCACCACGTGCAAGGAGGGTGAGTGTGGCAGAGGCCAAAGGAGGATCCAAACTCCTGGCACATCAGCATGGGGCTTTGTGACCCTATCAGGCAGGAGGCTGTGGTCCACTGTCCACCAAGCAGGAGTGTGTCCAGGAGTCACCCCGTCCCAGGACCCCGCTGACAGGCTGCTCCTCATACCATGACACCTGCAATGGAAGAGCAGCTGATGTGGTCAGAGGTGAGCTCTCGGGCCCCACCTGACCTCAAGTCAGACTCTCTGGGCTGGGGAACAGAAGCACATAGTCATCCCTCAGCACCCATCAGCGCAGGACCCCCGGAGACACCAAATTTTGCTAGTGCTCAAGTCCTTCCCCTGAAACGGGGAAGTGTCTTCACAGAAGCGCTGCACATGCTTCTGTACACTTGAAGTCATGCCCGGTTACATCCAAACCCAAGCACAGTGTAAATGCTGTGGGAAGAGCTGCTATACCGTACTCTTCAGGGAATACTGCAAGAAATTTGGGACAGAAGCGATTCCTTCCCTGAGCACTGGCATTCGCAGCTGGCTGCATCCCAGGGTATGGACCTGCAGGCGTGTTGTGCAGCCACACAGGGAGGTCAACGGAAGGGGAACCATGGCATGCAAACTAGCCCACAGCAATCCCATCAGTCTTCTGGACCCGGTGGCGTGATAGGTGAGAAAAGACCCAGGATCCATTTTTTACTTCATGGTCTTGCACCTTTGGGATCAGCTGGTATTGAAAAAGAGCTAGAAAAGCCACTTTTGAACTAATAGGTCATCCAAGGGCCCAAAAAACGTTCACTGGATTGGAAAGCGACCAAGACTGACATGAAATGATGTGAGGAGTGACCCTGACCAGACCAGGATGCAGGATCCACACAAGCACTGCCCAGCGCTCCCACCTCCACGTCGGCAGAGTGGTCCGGCCAGCCAGGAATCTTCATCTTACAAAGCTCAGCTGGTTAACATCCAGGGTGTTCAAAAGACTAAGGTGTTCAGTCATGTGTCTGAATTTCCTGGAGAGGGAGGCAAAGGGCTGGTGCATAGGTTACCAGTCTGTGAGGGGCTACTGAGCAGGAAGGCCGGTCTGCCACAGCTGTTGGCGATGCTCACAGGCAGGAGACACAGAAACTGGGAGGAAGCACATGTTCATTTCTTGCTCTTATGTCAACAAAACCAGGTTATTCTCCCTAGTTTAAAAAAGTCCAACTCAATCAGGATCAGAGTTGGCTTTCCAGCACTTGCCAATGCCGTTCCACACACACACCAAACCCCACCACCAGCACCTCTGGAAAAGCTAACCCTTGGAGCAGGATTTTTAGGTACACTGGACCCATACTTCTGGTTACTGTTATTTTCATTATTCATCAGTAATTTGGTTCATAGGGCAGAAAAATATAGGACACCATGAGACCTACTTTCAGTACAGTGGTTCTAGGGTTTCGCCATGCAGCCTGCAATAGCCTTACTGCACAAGGAGCAGAACATTGCCACCCACCAGCCTGGAATCGATGCCAGTAGAACTGCACTCAGAACACAGTGAAACTAAAATAGGTCGGCTACACCATCTATGGTTGGGCAAACAAAGCGCAGAGAGCACCGAGGATCTGACAGAGATCAGTTAATTTGGTGTTCTATATTTTACTGCCCTCTGAACCAAGTCACTGAAGAATAATGAAAATAATTGGGACCACCCGGGGGAGAACATTTAAGTCCTGAAGTGGGTAAAATAACTACTATTCTTACTGCTCAAATTAATCATTTAATTTTGGATATTGCTCAAGATTGCAGGCAGTTCTTTCTGCTTGCAGAGCAAATGAATGTGATTCAGATACTTGCTTTCTCCTCCTCCTTACTAACATTGCTAAGATGATTGTGGATGGGACGGTTTACTTCTCTAAGACTTCTGACACCATTATGACAAACAAATCCAGCCAAGAGTCACTGGTCACAATTCATTTCTTGAGAAAGGTAGAGTTGAGTTTTGCATTCACATATCCATTCATTCTTGCCACAAACACGTGGTGGGACCCTGCTTGCTGCAGTGCACTGTGCTAGGAACCGAGTGATCACAGGAAGCAGCAGGCACTGGTTCTGCTGTCCTGTGGCTGGCACTGTGAGAAGTTACAGCATAAACCAGGCAGCTGTCCATCCAATTTCTGCAGTGCCAAGTGCAGTGATTATATCTCTGCCTTCAGAGGCAAATGAACCTGAGTCATAATCCATCCTCAAGTCTCGAATATTTACCACCCATGTGTTTCGGACCATTTGCTTAATTTCTCTGACTCTTGGATCTCATCTGTGAAAACAGAATAGCCAATGACTACCTTGCCAAGGAAGGTGCTCAGGCAATAGTTCTTATTCAGATGATGATGATGATGATGATGATGAAAATTTTTGAGTAAGAAAGCTAACGATTAGACCATTGCTCTCGGGCCAATTTCACCTGTGCTGCCATAATGAGGGTGGGCATGGGAATTGACAGCAGGCAGGGAAAATGGCAAGGGACCTTCACCAGGCAGCTGGTTTTGTTGGTTAACTGGGAGGAGTTTATGATGGGGTTGGTCTTTCAGAGATTGGCTGGTAGATCCATCAATCCATTGGAGCTTGTCTGCCAGCGTCTTGATTGGCTGTTCTTTTCTCAGGCAAGCTGCCCTTTGCCCTGCCCCTTAGCCAGCAGGCCCGGCCTCTGTGTCTTGACTGAAGCCACACC
>PVKS010029170.1:0-25623 GCA_004027875.1 Aplodontia rufa
AAATACAGATATCAAACATTCAGATAAAACATGAGAAAAGTCCTTAATCATCTACATTTCCAAAGAGTGATATTAAGAACATAACGGAAACATCAAAATGATTGACTTCTGTCTTTTCTTTGGCTTTGTCCTACATTACAGATTTTAACTCCTCACTTAAATATGCAAAAATTTAACTATCATTTCGGGGGGGGGGGACTATCCTTTTTGCACTCCCATACCTATATTTTTGCTTGTCTTTTGACCCTTGTGGATGCTAAACTAACATTATTTTCCCTCAAAGTGATTTTTAGCTCTTTATTAGAAAATAAGTCCTTTTGGCATTATTTTTAGCTTCAGGATATCGTATTTTATGAATGCTTTTTCTATCAGTGTCTTCCTGTAGTTAATGCTAGCAAGCTACAAGAAAGCAAACAATAAACAAATACATAATAGAAAGACAGAACATTCACAATAGCAAAAGGCTTGATAATTTTTATTTGGATTGTTGAGAAACTAATAAAGGCTAAAATGTTACATATTGTAGATTATCGAGAAACAAAATTCAAGATTTATTGCTGTTATTTTATTTCATTTTGCAGCATACTATGTTGAAAATAGAGACTCACTGACTTAGAATTAAGTATTTTGTCATTCATATCAACACTAGGCTATGTGACAAATTTTTGATCAAAACATAATATTGATGCAAACAGTAAGGCAGACAACTTATTACTGAAAGATGGTTAGAGAACTATAGTTTTTTGATCAATGAAATCTTCATTTTATATATATTTTTTTCAATGACCTAATTTAAATCAAGAGTTATTAACCTCATCTGAACTCAGGAGAAAAGTCTTAAAAATACCCAGAAAAAATGTAGTGAATCAAAAGAAATGTTAAACTGAAATAAAAACAATCTCAAGACAGCTTGATCATGAAAAATTGCTTGACTCAAAGAACTTTTAAAGGTTAGAGTTCTATTAGAGGTTTTTTTTTCTTTTAAAAAAGAATGCAATATGAGACGGAAAACACAGGAAGAAAAAAGATTAATATACTCAGTGCTTCCTTTTTTTTCTATTTTGCTCACTTTTTTTCTAAGAGGTTACCATTTTCGCAGCTGGTCAGAAATATCACATTCCGTGATGTCTCAAAGGTTTTATACAACTAAGCATAACCATACTTCAACTTGAATAACCTATTAAGCAGCTGTTGAAAATAAAAATGCATTATGGATATTTAAACGAAGGCAGCGACAAGAGGAAAGCAACTGCTCTTGGGATGTGAGTTAAGACTACCCATTTCCTATATTATTCAAATTTTCCCAAATATTATAGAAACTAGCCTTGGGGATTCTAAAACATAGGCTCCAGGTGTTTTTTAGTTGAGACGATTTCTTGGTGCTTTTACAAGTACAGTTAAAAGTTCTATTTTTAATTAATTTAACATATGGTATGTAGGGGAGGTAGGGGATTAGATTTATTATAAGGTGTCTCAGGATGATATGCATGCCAAACAACTCCTTTTAAGTGATTACAACTGGATTAGTATAACTACACTATACAATGTGAAAATAAAGCCTTATCAGGTCATGACTGAAAAAAATAAATTAGATGTCAATTTTCACTCTGAAATTTTTTTAATTTCAATAAGCAATGATTTATTTAAGCTGGATGTATTTTAAGCTCTTCTGTTCTTGACATATTGGCAATTTAGTATACTTATACTATTTGTACACGATTGCTTACCCACTGTCATATATAAAAGCATAGGTAAATGATCTCTCTATGCTAATGAACTTTACATTAGTTTAAAATTTTATATGCAATTTTTTCCATCCTTGTCTGTTTCTTTTATGATGCCAAATGAATATATGAAAGTTGATTTCTAGTAAAAAGAAATGTTCAAACCTGGCTGCCAGTCAAAAGGTTCATGTATAGATAACATAATAGATGTATATTAGTTCTTTCCAATTTCAGAACAAAATAATTTCAGAGTACTAATTTTGGTCATAACATTATATATTTCTTTAAGACATGAAAGTCAAACTGACTTCCTTCCTACTGCCAAAAAATCTATAGCACATTTCCGACATTTGAAATGCTACACTCACTTTTGGAATCAAAGACAACAGTGCCAGAATGATGAGACAACCAAGCATTCAGATGTGCCACATGGCTTAAAAATCACACTGGTCAGAACGCACAGTCAAAGAAGCAAGGAAAAGCTGGCCTTCCTTCTCATGTTACAGGTCCATATGAAACACGTAGGCTTTTGGAGAAACATCTATTTGGGAATATTTTGAAATGGTATGTTAATATTAAGTCCATCACAAATTAATGCTTGGGGCAAGAAATTTATCCACCAGTGTAGACAGTGACAAAGGTTGAAATCTAGTGAAGTGGCACAAATGAAATCAGATGGAAACTATTTGACTGCGCTCCCCCTCCCCCACACTAGGGTTTGAACCCAGGACACTCTACTACCCCCAGCCCTTTTTATTTAATTTTATTCTGAGAAGGGTCTCACTAAGTTGTACTGGCTGGCCTTGAACTTCCAATCCTCCTGCCTCTGCCTCTGGAGCTGCTGGGTTTACAGAAGAGCACCACTATGCCCAGGTGTTTTACTCTTTTAGTCACAGTAATAGGAGAAAGAAAATTAAATGTAAATCTGATATCTATTTTATGTCCTTTTTTCTCCCTCTATATAAATCTGGTCTTTATATGTATATGTTTGATTTATGAATAATTTTTCATAAATCATGTAAACTTTCAAACAGTCTCACAATAAATCTCAGAGATATTTTAGCAGGATTTTTATTTTCAGGTGAGTTTAATAATATACATGTTTTGGGCACCGTGGATGTCACTCAGTGGAAGAGCACTTGCTTACCATGAATGAGGCCCTGGATTTGTTTCCTAGCACTGTCAATAATATTGATAATAATAACAATAACAATAATAATGTACATATATGCAGTGAACAACATTTTGTACAAGTCAAGATCAGGATTTCTATTTCTAATATTTACTTCAAACCCAAACTGCTATGGTAGCTTTTGGAAGTATAATTGGACATTTTTAAAAATAAATGAGTGTTTCTCTTTTCTCATGCACACCATCATGAAGCTAGATTAGTAAACAGTATTTTTTCATAATGTATAGTACTTTTATTCTAAATTGGTTATAAAAAATGGTAGATTTCACTTTTCTCCTTTCAAAAGAAATTCATTGCAATGGCTACCTCCAAACAGATTTCACAGCATATACAATTAGAGATAAATTTTGACAGAGAGAATCACATATAGCTAAGAACATGGACTGTTAGCAGAATAAATCCTGGTTTGGTCTGATATGATATCCAAAAAAATCCAATTGCTACAATTAGACTCAAAATTTGACTAGGAGTTTCCTAGCAACTATAGCAAAAGTGAAAATGTTGTTATATATTTTCCACTTTCATTTTCTTTCCTGAAACATTATGTGCATGCATTTTTTTAATTATTAGCTCAGCATGTTCTTACATATTGGAAGGAATTGTTGCTACACATTCATATATATATAGATAATGAGAAAGTTACTTGAGCCCAATCCTTATCCAGCATCTCACCCCCTTAGCCCACTCCCCACTCCGTTTCTCCAATGTGATGCCCCCCATTAGATAGTTTCCACTTTCTAAAGAAGTCATCAAATTTATTTAAAAAGATAAATTTTTTTTCCTGGAAATAAACTCAGGAGGTAATATATTGTATGCGAAATGTGTTTATAACATAATAAGGAAAATTTTCCACTCTGATCTGAACTTGTATGACTGTTGCACGGTGCTAATAAACCGCAACAGTAGCATACATTTGTGCTAACAGCATACATTACATTCTCATTGGCATTCTTTCCTACTTGGTGTAAGAGGTTTATTATAATTAATATTACATCTTGTGTCCCCCAACTAGGGTGAAAGTTCTTCTATCTGTACCATTTACACTGTTTTTTAAGTCAAAGATTGTTTACCCTCTTCTCTTAAAAAATACTTTGAGGGCTGGAGCTGTGGCTCAGTGGTTACAGTGCTTGCCCAGCATGCACAAGTACACAGGTTTAAACCCCAGCACCCATGTACACAACTAAGTGTTGGAGCAACAAAAGCCATGTGAAAAACTCAATAAAAATTGATTCTCTCTCTCTCTCCTCTCTCTCTCTGTCCTTCTCTCTTAAAAAAAAAAAAAAAAAAACTTTGGCAGTTTAGCTGGGAATAAAAATCTAGGTTGATAACTTATTTAGCTTTGTACTTCAAAAGTGTTTTGGAAAATCCTTGTTTTCCATTAGTATTTATGAGAAGACTTCTGTATGAGTTGTTTCTTTGTACGTAATGTCCTTTCCCTCAGATTATGGTAATACGTTTCTTTGGGTCCTTTATATTCTATATTTTCTTTTCTTTCTTGTTTTGATTTATTTCTGCTAATCCATCAGTTCTGAAAAATCTATAAAATAACCATTATTTCTTTGACTGTTCTTTCTCTTCTATTTCATTTAGTCTCTTTTTATATTCATATTATATTTTGTAGTCTATAATTCTATTCTTCATGTCTCTTATTCTCATTTTTTTCAATCTTTTTATTTCTCTATGATCTATTCTGACTGAATTCCCTAGTACTACTTTTCAGATCACTGATATTTTCCCCCTAACTATGTTGAATCTACAGCTTACCTTCTCTATTAATGTTTTTAATTTCAAGAGCCACATACTTTTGAAAAATAAATTTTCCCCTCATACTGGGGATTGAACCCAGGGGTGCTCTACCACTGAAAGACATCCCCAGCCCTTTTTATTGTATTTTGAAACAGGGTCTTGTTAAGTTGCTCAGGCTAGTCTTGAACTTGTGATCCTCCTGTCTGAGCCTCCTGAGTTGCTTAGATTACAGTTGTGGTCCCACACCTAGCAATATTTCAAATTTTTAATAATACTTTTTCATATACTGTGTCCTTGCTTCATTTCTATTTTGGTATAACAGTTTATTATTTTTATGGATATCAGTCTTTCCTTTATCACTCTGAGGATATTAAATATACTTATTTAGAAGTAATTATTTTCATTTCATACACACTGAACTCATCTCCCCAACACTGATTTCATTGGCTTTATTAGCATTTTTTTCCTTAAATATTTTGGAATTTTTACTCGCACTCATTTTGAATAGTATTTTATAGATTCTCTGCCACTGCTTCTCTTTCCTTTCCTGTCTCTTGAATACCTGTATTTTGGTTGCCTCCATCCAACCTCTGCATTCTTTCTAGAACCAGATGCTGAAATTGACACCTTGGAGCTTTTGTCCTATCATGACAGTGGAGATATTATGCACCAAACCAGGAAGAATCTGAGCTCACGTGTTGGCTGGGAGGCTGTATCTGCTCCACACGGCCACCCCCAGATACTCAGCTGTCTAGAGAACAGTTTATAGGCTTCTTTCATTCTTTCTTTCCTTTTTCTTTTTTATTCTTTTAACTCTTTTTAAATGCTTTCACAGTTCTAGTCCTATTCTGATTTCAAACAGAGTTGGCTCAGGTCCAGGCCTCAGGTAGGACAGCTGGAGATATAAGTTAGTCTCTGCCTGCTGCTGACTACCTCTCGACCCAGAGGTCAGCAGGTCCTTTCTTCAGCTTCACTTACTGTATATTTCTCTTATTTTTCTCAGCCATAGGCATAGTTATTTCATTTTCAATTGTGGATATACCTCTTAAAATTTTCCCTTCCTTATGTTTTATCTGTCCCTGGAATTTAGAACTAGGGAGGTAGGAAAGGGTGTGTGGGTGTGGGGAAGATGGGGTGGAAGGAGAAACTTATAACGGCACTGTTAGGAAGTCTTCTTGTCTTCCTAACTACACTGCCACCCATTAACATACACACTAGAGAAAATGTCTCCTCTAGGAGTCTGAATTTAGGAAAGGAGCAGCTGGATGTCCCTTTCTTCCTTTGTTGGCCAAACCAAGGACCCCAGAGCACTAGCATTAAAATAATGTGAAATACTCATTTAAAATGCACATTCTTGGGCTCCTCTCCTGCCTTAGTGGTATGTGAATTGCCAAGGGCGGGAGCGCAGGATTTTATCTTGCAAATAGAAATTATCAGAATCACTGCCTACCCAGCAACCTCCTAACCATAAAATCCTGTTTCTAAGAAACTCTTAGGTGTTCTCATATATGTTCCCAGAAGGGACAGTGAGAGCATTTAACACAACAATTAGCTAGATTTTCACCTTTAAACAGGAACGTAAACACTTAGTCAAGAACCCTCTATGATGTATCTTAAAAGACCAAAAAAAAAAAAAAAAGCTGAAATGGTTATCTTATTAGTTACTATCAAGAAAGTACTCTCTGTGTAATCACCATGGTGCCTACCTGGTGACTGACAAGCCATCACTAGCCTCAAGAGTGCAGAAAGCTGAGGGCCAGGCTTTAGATAACGGCTCTTGACCACTGGAGCAGGGCTTAGGGATAAGTCCCAGGATCAGGCCACTACAACTGATGGAGACACACAGCAGGTTAATGCCCTGTTTTAACTCCCTTTACATCAGCCTTTGAGCACCCTGAATCAATGAGAACAGATGAAATGTGAGTCAGAAATTTGTAAAACAGAAGATGCAGGCTTGTCTTACACACATCAGTATACAAGTAGATTGCATTTTTAAAGAAAACAAAGAAGAAAATACTCCAAAATATACTTTAGTTCAAAGAGAGTAAGAATTTTTTTCATGTCTCCCACTATGAAAATGCCATATAAAAAAATAAACAGGAAGCTTATACACAACCAGAGACAACTTCTAATTTTTGCGTGTTTATTCTCATACTTGTCATTTGTGGTCCTCATCTTTAAGGCAATTTCTCATCTTTGTCTGCTCTGCTTTTAGCCTCTCATCCCTTCTTAATTTTCATGTGGCACTAATGTTAATAGAGTGTCTACACGGAAAGTGAGTGCCATTAATTATAGCAATAAACTGTAACTAGAAAGTAACAATTATTTTACATGAGGAAAAATGCCTTTTTAAAGAAAAATCTAGGTTGCAACATGCCAGCTGAGAGCTCCACCTTAGCCAGGTCCAGCAAAGAGAAATACTGCATGCCTTTAAGACAGAGAAGTGGAGTCTGGGCTCTTTAGGTTCTGCTGCCCTTCTCCACACCTGCCCTGGTCACCTCCAGGTATGTGGGCAGTGAAGGACATACACAATGCTATGTGAAAAGTCTTTCCAAGTGTGCCATATCACTTTAGAGAAAGAAAATCAAAGTCTGGCTTGTTTAGTTACTACATACTTGGTCATGTCATTATTGTCACCTCCATTATTGACATTTTTTTCCCCGCATCCATGGCTTTTAGACGTTGTAGGGATTTAAAATAGGACACACATGGTTTTCAATTACTTAAAGTTGTAAAACATAGTATGGTAATCATATAGATGTTTTTGAGGAGATGTCAATAACTAAAGAAAATGTCCTTTTTATTGCAGAGCATAATATTCTCATTACGCTATTTTCCTCAAGGTAGATTTAAATACGTAAAACAACAAGCCTTCCTCTGGGGCAGAGTCCTCAGCATCCAATTCTGAAGAAGTAGTGTGACTAGCAGGAGCCAACACTAATGCACACACAGTAAGGGATTCAGTCATTTATTCTGTGGAATACCTAGCCCCCATCCTGGATCTGCACCCAACAAGAAGTACACTGCCTCCAAAGCTTCTGGGGCTATTACTGTTAAAGTGAGACCAGGAGGCCTCTGTGTTGGCCCCTGGGATCAAAGGAAATATGCCCTTGCAACTCATACTGGAATAGGAACTGTATTTTCTCATAAAAATTATAACAGAAGAATTGAATTTTTTCATTTTCCTAGGACTCTGTATATCTCCTCAGAGATGACTGCAGAGGGAAGGCAGGTGCTCCAACAGATGAAAGACAGCTTGTGGCCAAGAGGCAACACCAAAAATGTCCTGATTGGCCAATTTTGCATGGCCCCTACAAGGACAGAAAGGGTCTCTAGAAAAGTCCTTTTAATATTAAAAATGGGCGTTGCTAGGAGCCACAACTATTTGCCCTGGGTGCTTACTCTTTCTTTGTCTCATTTGGTGTATTTACCTCATTTATCAGAATGCCACAGAGTAGATGAAGCAATTTTCAGTTACTGGAAACCTCTGCTTGCCGTGTTTGTTTGAACCCTTGACTGCCTTTGGTCATCTGGAACCTGCCTCTTTGCTGCTTTGTGGTTTCAGTATAACCAAGCCTGAGGCTTCATTTCTTAAACTATTGCCTGCATTGTTAATCTAAGAAGAAAGGGGTTGCTAATATACTTGTTTTTTTTTTTAACTTTGGCAGGTGAATCACACTGGCCAGGAGACCTGGGTTCTTGAGCAAGAACACTTCTTGAATGAATGGATGAATTCCACTTCATCCACACCAAACCCACCAGGTTTTAATGAGAAAGGATGACCCTTTATTTTTTAAATTTTTATTTTATTTTAAAGACAGAGGGATAGTGAGAGAGAAAGAGACAGACAGAGAAAGACAATCAATTTTTATTTAGTTTTTCATATGGCTTTCATTGCTTGGACACTTCGTTGTATATTGCTGGGGTTTGAACCCATGTCCTCATGCATGCCAGGCAAGTGCCATAACTGTGGAGGCACTGCTCCAGACCTGATGACCCTTTATTTTTAATTCTTCAGTCAGGCAACTTAAATTTGATTAAAAAAAAAAACATACAAATTCTTCCGGGGATTCTAATCAACCATAGTCAACAGCAGTATTTCAGATTCCTCGCCATCCCACCTTTATCATGTTGTCCAGTCAAGAATCCTTCATCTCTTCCTCCTTAAGGATGAGGCCATTTTAGATCACAGAAGATGTATGTTTATTGTTGGACTTAAAGTTTTCTCTAGGGAAACAGTCAATACACTTTCAAAGCCTTGTCCCAAACTGGCCAGTATATGGTATATGTTTCTGTCTGCAATTTATTTATTTTATTGTTCCAGAAGAAAAGTGTCTTCTAAGGAATTCGGGTGGAAGGACCTCTGGGAGGAATGGTTGATAAACTGGTATCTTTTGTATAGGAGTGGAATTTAGAAGAATTTAAAGTTTAAATACAACTAAGTTAATATTTACCTCTATTCTTGTAATGATTTACTAACCACTGGAGCTGGAAAGGAAAACTCCCTGGTCAATATCATATCACCTCCTGTGCACTAGGGTGTTAAGATGCAGACCTGTTTGCTTTTTCCCAAAGTTTGTGAGCCATACTTCTAGATGGCTTATACTAAGAGAGTCAGGATTAAAGATGAGGCAAGATCTGGAAAAAAAACCGTAGGTACATTTGAACTCAGTACGTAACATTTCTTAAAAAACAAAACAAACAAAAAACAGGCAGAAATTCACTATAGTAGACACTTCAGAAAAATCAGAAAGTTTTGTAAATATAATTACATGAATATAAGTTCTTAAAGGAGTTTTCATTGAATTGACATTGCCATTCTAGTCTTTAATATGACTTTTGATAATAATAGAAGGAGGATTTGGGAATAAAGGATGAATTTCTTAAGACAGCATAAAGAAAAAAGATAGTATGGAAAACTAGATCACTTGCTAATGATTTATTGGGATGTCTTTTTTAAATGATGCAATATATTTTGAACAAATGTCAATTTCATTATTGTAACTTTTAAAATTCAGAGTCATTCTTTATAGCTTTAATATGTTCAGTCCCCAAGTCTCTCCTCTTATTGAAGGTCAGTATGTAACAAAATTCATTCATTCATTCACTCAACAAAAGCTTAAGGTCCCAGGTCCCAACACCAATGTCATTTAGGTTACGGCGTTATAAAAAGTAACAAACAATGTGACATTTTCTTTCTTGTTAGAATGACATTATTTAAAAGATCTGAACTACTTAGTACTAGCTTTATCTTTATAGAGGTTTCAAGGGTCACACTTCCCTATAATATGTTATGTTGACAGATTTTGATAAATTTAGTTGCTGTGAAATGAAGCAGCTGACCCTGAGAATCACTATTTATTTTTAAATGAATTTATCTTGGTTGGGTTAAAATTCAACCCAAAAGGGTAAGATCCAACTAAAAGGTAAAAAATTAGTTTTCTAAAATAATAATCAAAAGTTTATATATTCCTTCTGATATTACTGAATTTATTTTATGTAAAGAGATTGGTTTTTATGTTTGAACTCTGTCCACCAGCATCCTGGATTGAGAACTGGATTGAGACTTTCACTGAATCAGTCTAAATATAGTAAAAAGTTCACACAACAAAGATTAACCCTCTTATTTTACAGTCATGTTATGCGTATAACGTTCCTTGTTCCCCAAATCACCTCTTTATAATTCTACTCAGTACAAATGGAATGAAAGCCAACAGAAATCTGAAGGTAGACTATCATTCTTTAGTTCCAATCTTATGGCTAAATTTGTTTCATTGCCCTGCCTTAGCCTAAAAATTTAAAGATGATAAATCTGCTTGTCACGAATATGAGAAGACTTAAATGTCTGAAACTATAATTAATCAAACATCATTTCAGTCTATTTTTGCTAGTGGAAACACAGGCAAAAATTAAAACATGCTTTTGCAAATTCACTTTTTAAGTTTAATATGCTATTTTGACATTTTTCTCCCCATAGGCTCTTGTATTATTTCTTTATGGTACAGGGTATTGAACTCAAGGCCTCACACATGCTAGGCAAAGGGTCTACCACTGAGCTGTATTCCCAGAGCTCGCCAAGACTCTTGAGGAAATTGCAGTAAGTCTGATGTTGAAAAAACAATATTTAGAAACCTTTAAAGCATCACATTATTTTAAGAGTAAGAATGATCCTTATTAAGCATCTGTGAAGTTTTATAGATAGAGAAATTGAGGAAAAATAATCATGACCCAGAGCAGTTTCAGGAACTATCAATATGTTAATGCTTTCATATTCTGGTTTCCCTTTCCATCCTGAAGGACAGAAATATATTTGCAATTGAGTATCCATTGCATATCCCTCAAGCATCTCATAACCAACACATCCAAAGTTAGTTCAGAGATTAAAATATCTAAATACATGTATGGAATTAGTGAATTCTTATGTGAGCAATTGTGGGGAATACAGTTGATTTCTAATACACTGGTCTTCATATCCACAAAAGTAGTATTCTCTGAATCTGCAAAAAATTCATTTACAATCACTGAAACTGAAGTTAGCTCCTACAGAATGTTCTATCATGTACAAAGATCTATAGCTGATTATGTATTTTATAGATAGCTAGATATTGAAAGAAGCAGGTACACATGAAAAAATCAGAGAACCATTAGTTAACTGAATGTTATGAGGAGGGAAGATACTTTTTCCTGGGCCACAGATGCGGAGTAAGACATGAATATAAATGGTTACTTGATAAGTTCTTAGCCAAACTCAACCTCTTCTTCAGACAGCCAGCAACTTCACTTGAGTCCCCGATTTCTATCAGGTATTCTGTCATTGTTCCTAATGTGCTAAGTTAGAAACCATCTTCCAGGGGTTGGGGATTTAGCTCAGTGGCAGAGCGCTTGCTGCGCATGGCCACAAGTTCAATCCTCAGCCCTACAAAAAAAAAAAAAAAAGAAACCATCTTCCATATCTATAATCAGTTTTTTTTAGGATGGGGACCATGTTTAATTATCCCTTTGCCATCTCCGAAAGTGTTCAGTGTCATTCTGTGTGCTCAACATGCACTTGACCTGTTCTTGTTCAGGAGTGTGTGTGTGGTGTGTTCCTGGGAAATATACCCAGGCCCTGGAGAATACTAGTGAAGCACACTACCACTAAGCTACACCCCCACCCTCAATCTATTCCTGCTAAATGCACAGCCTCTGAAATGCTCTTATCAGTATACAACGGAAAAGGCAACAAGAGAGGCAAGGACTGAGTTAGTCTATGGGTTGTGCTCCCTCTCTCACCAAAGTATGCAACATCAACTGTGAGCACAATAGGAGGCACAAAGGAGGTGACAGCATAGGAGGGAGCTGGGGAATGTTCCACAGAGGAGGCTGGGAGCTGACTTTACCTTATGGGCTAAGTTACAGGGGAAATAGTAGTAGATGAAGCCTTTTGGTTGGGAGTAGTGAGTAACCACACCTAGTACCAGGTTCTGTGTACTGGATTTGATTTCTCATACGCTTCCCAAAAAGCCAGGTTGGAAGTGAGTGATCGTAGTGCCCCTTTACAATAAGGTCCTGAGCAGCAATTTTCTGCTGCCTTTCTGATGCTCTCTATTCCATTTATGAAGAAAACTGCCTTCCATGGGAAAGTGTCAGCACTGACTGCTGATGATGAAGAGCCTTCAAGGAGCATCCAATGATTACACACCTCCACCTTGGCCTTGTTCTCAGCTCGCAGCACACACTTCAATTTCTCAGGCTCCTCTGATGGGAGCTGTATATTCTAATCAATGGTGAGCTTACATGGATGGGATTTCCTAAGTGTTGCCCTGTTTAAACACAACATAATAGAATGCATTAATTAATAAATGTACTCTGTTTTCAAGCTGTGGATTGGGGCCTCTTGAACTCAGAATTCAGATTTTTAAGAGCATGTGCTTCACATTAGCAAAGGCTTGACATTTTTAATCAGTCTGGCTGTACCGCCTTGCACACACGGCATGTCAACACAAGAAAGTGGAAATACTGTCTGCAGCTTCCAGTTCTCAGCGCTCTGATTAGGCACACACTGTCAACTTCATTTGTACTTGAGCCATAAAAAGAGTTACATCGTGATATTCTCTTCAAATTCTGCCAAGCTTTATTGATGGCTTGGATGTCTGAGTTAGTTTGGCTTCTATTAAAAACTCCATATTTGTTTTTTCAAGTGATGAATTACTTCCCTTTGTAGGTGTAGGTTTTCATATTCCAAAATAATATTTCTGACCTTGGGGAAGATTTAGATGGAATATTCTCTGTTAACCATTCATAGATTTTTCACATTTAGGTTACACACTGAAAAACTGTTAAGAACTTTATATTTAATAGTCCTCAAGACACCTTACTGCACTGGATAATGTAAGAAGTGTAATTACTCTTTTACTGGAAGAGAAGAGAAAGCAAAATGCTAAAAAAAATTTTTTTTAACCAGACTATATTGATGATGATTGAAAAAACAAAGTAGCAAAATCTGAAATACAATGACAATGAGCCCACATTCTTATTCCTGATTAAGGAAATCATCTTTGGTTCCAGGGTTGCTCAACGGTAGAGCAAGGACTTAGCATGCAAAGGCCTTGAGTTCAACCCTAGTACCAAATAAATTAATAAAATAAAGAAAGAAAATAATCTTCATCCAAAACCTGCTCTTCAAAATTACCCTGTTTTGGGGCTGGAGCAGTGGCTCAGTGGCTATGGTGCTTGCCGGGCATGCACAAGGATGTGGGTTCAAACTCCAGCACCATGTACACAAAGAAGTGTTGGAGCAACAGAAGCCACATGAAAAACTAAATAAAATTATTCTCTTTCTCTCTCACTGACCCTCTCTTAAAAAAAAAAAAATGGGGGTTGGGGATTTAGCTCAGTGACAGAGCGCTTGCCTACCATGCACAAGGCCCTGAGTTTGGTCCTCAGCCCTGAAAAAAAAAAAAAAAAAGTTAAAAAAACATATTCTGTTTTGCAAAGGCATCCTGTAGCCCAAATGGGTAAGAAGTTGTCTATCCTAGCAGAAGCCCACTACCACTTCTAGAAAAACAAATAAAAGCTAATTTTTCCTCAGAAAAATAGATAATGCTTAAACACAATTTAGTCTAATGTTCCAACTCCCCTCTCCTAATCATCAAATAGTGTGTCTCTCACTGCCTAAAGTTCTTCAAGACAAGCATAATATGGGAGAAAGACCATTCCTGCATTTGTACTTGCAGTTGAGATACAGCGCATCAAGCCTACGGCAAGTTACAAGCAGTCAGGGGTCTTCCAAAACAGATGCACGATCTTTTATTTATTATAGACCTTTTTATTGTTACAGCTGTACCATCATTACATTTCAAAATAATTCCTTATGCTCTGTTTGCTTGAACTATGAAAGCATAGTCATTGTGCCTTTGTAAAAATGTCTTACTGGAGAAATCTTATTCTTGACCGATCAACCCTAGGACTTAAAGTACATTTCGCTTGACTGAACTACCATCTTTGCCAAACCGTGTCTGAATGATAGGAATATTGAATAGCACAGCTTCAGAAACATCCAGGATAATATTTGTGTCATATCTTTGAAACAAAATATATGTGACCAGAACAAGACTCTGAAACTGTACAAATAATTTGGAAATAATTGAACTGTGATGAAAAATATCTGAGACAAATCGGCTTTGGGACAAAAATACATTTCCATCATGGTTGTATGTTATCTTTTACTTTCAAATAAAATTTGTCAGAGAAACAACAACAAAAGGAAATCCCTTCATTAAAGAAAAAGTGAAGTTTTAAATAAATTTCCTGTTGTAGGGGTTTGTTGTCCTTGAAATTATATTCAAACTTCATATAGCTTAGAAAAAACTAAGTTGTCTCACAAAATGGTCATTTGATCCACCAAAAATTATTAATATAATTTCTCTCCCTCCTCTTGGTTGTTATCATAATTGTGGGAACAGAAAATCAGAGGCAAGTACAGCAAACAGGAAGTTTGACCCACATAAAAATTTCATCGAAAACCAAATCAATCCTTTTCCCTCCCCCAAAAGAGGGTAAGTACATTATATTGTCTTCTAAGCTCAATGGATGTCTACTTTGATTTACTTTGGGCCATGAATGTGCACATGTGTAGTTTTATGGCTGGTTATGTCTACACTGGCCCAGGAAATGACTACTGTACTAATATCAGTGCAAACACACAGCTTTGGAGAACTGCACTAACCTTGCTTTGACTGTAAGAGCAGCCAGTTGGTACACAGGCTTTTGAGACCTCTGGCATTACTATACTAAAGTCAAGGAGAGAGTGCATACTTTCCCAAAGTTGGTATTTGCCTATTAAATTAGAAACAATTAAAATAAGGACCTTTTCCCTATAGTTTTGAATGAAATGTTCAAGAATGGGAAAGGGAGTGAGGTGAGCAGCTATCAAGTTCAGAGTTAAAGTTTCCCATCACCTGAACTAAGTGAAGTTCTCAAATTGCCCTTCAGGTAGCATTGGGAATGCCACCCAGTGAATGACAACCAGTTTTCCACACTGTCACATGGTTTTAGCATCTCCTCCATTTATGACCTCTGACCACTTGTTTTTGTTAATCAATATCTGTAAATTCTGTTTAGCACAGATAAGAAGGCTTAGAGTGAAGTGGGTTGGTAAATAAAGTGGTCTCAAAGTAGAAATGGCAGTAATGGACCATACCATCCCCTTACTACGCACTTTCTTATCCATTTCTCAATAATTTTCATCTGTATTTAGAACTACAATGGTTAACAGAATAAGAAAACAATAAGTGCGAGTGTTAAATGAATACCTTTAACATTTTATCCTGAAATGTCAGAGAATCCAACTCTATTGTGCTCAGTCATTAAAGGAAATATTTAGATTTGGGACAATTTATAACAGATACATGCAAAAGAAATTCATATTATGAAATAATAAAATATATGACTCAGTGTCTCACTTAATATTCTTACTCTTCTGTGGTCCTGAAAAAAACCTGAAAACCATTTTGATAAAACAGATGTTGAATGGTCTCAGTGGAAAATAACTGAAGGCTTACACTATGTAATTATTATAAAATACCACACATCTGGTACAAAGTTTGGCCTTATATCAAAAGTCATTTAGGACAAAATAAGTAAGGAGACTGGCCTCATGAAAGTCTTAGCTTCTATTTTGCAGAATGAACTTTCCTCAAAGTTCTCTCATTAAAAAATACAATTTACTTCATGAAGGAATAGTAAGTTTCTCCAAGTAACCAAACAAATAATTAGGATATTAAAACTGAACAACTAGAGTGTATTATTTTTAAGAAAACATAGCAATGCAAAATTGTACAAAGCAATGTGGCTCCATGGGAAAAATAATGAAAGAATGTGGAAAATTTACCAGTGACATTTTCATTCATGAAAAGCTAAGGTCTCAGAGGAACTGTGGAGTGACTTGCATATGAGTTTATCACTAATCCATCATCAGAAAAAATCTCCAAGCTCAGAGAAGACTCTGCTAATGTATTCTGAGTCCACTGGAGCAGGAGCAGGAATGTTCTGGCTGTAATATTTCTCTCCATCGCTACAACCATCTGCCCGTCATGGGTCACATCCACTACGTATCATCAGCGGAGGGTTGCTCCACATTTATATTTATCAAGTCAAATCCTGAAGCTGGTAATGCCTGGATTTCTTTCTATCTCAAGAGTGTAATATGAATCCTATATTAACCTGATAAATAAAAATAACAGGATATTGCTGCATAACCCCTTCTAAGTTAACATCTCTCAGAAGAAACAGTGATTTTATATTGGAGGGGGGCTTTCAGTAACAAAATTACACTAGTGAGAATGAATATGAAAACTCTTGAAGTTCCCTTAATTAGAAAAATAGAGCTTAAAAATGTTTGCATTGTGAATTTTTTAAAGATTCATTTGAAATACATGATTTTGCTATTTATTATACTTTGTTAGACTGCTAAATTGTTACAAATTTATCCATCTTCTGAATTTTATTTTTTTATCCACAAAGATGTTATATCTTAAAAATAACTTTAATGTTATATGTAATATGCTAGCTTTACAATATCAACAGTACTTGGAAATAAATGAAATGAGCCTTATTTAGCCAACATACAGTGTTTTATCGATATACAAACAGAAAAATGTCATGTAATGAGATGATTAAGAAAAACAGGAGCTTTGTGTCTTAAAGGTTATCCATTTTAGGTTACGGTAATTGATCCCAGTCACTTAAAAATGTTTAAAACATTCCAATCCCTCAGCCAAATGTTGAAGAAATAACTCTGCCAGAATTTCAGTAGAGAAAATTTTAGAAGGCTGTTCAAATCCAAAGAAAAGGAAAAATACATATTATTGCTGAAAGTTGTACGTGTGTTCTGCTTTCCAATGAAAACCATAGCCAAATAAGCTTTCATTAAATTGGAACAAGATGACAAATACCAAAGCTGAAAATACATATAGTAAATGGAAACATTCAACATTACATAAGGTCTCTCATGTATAACAAAAAAATCGAGACAGAAAATAAAACATTTTCAATATCTTAACAGCTGTTTCCTCTTTTCCCCAAGACACACAAGTAAAATAGGTAATGCTCTCTGAAACCAAACTTTGATTTTTAAAACAGCAAAAAGGAATACTGGTTAATTCATAAAGTTCACTACTAAGATGCTACAAATCTAGGAACATTTACAGTACTTGCAAACACAGCCTAACTGGAGACCCTTTTATTGTAGTCAGGTGAAGTGACAGACTGCCAGAGACTCACTTGCCATAAACTTCACTCTCACAACAATAACATGTTGTATATAAAACTTCAAACTGGCAGGCAAGAAATGATCTTATTGCATAGCAGTTTGGGGTACATTTTCCATCTTCTATGAAGGTTATAACAAAAACTGAACAAGTACTGCATTGTACAGCTCAAATGGGCCATGGAATAATACAGAGATTACAGGGGGAAACTTGTTTTGTCTAAGTCTACAGGAGAAAGAAGAATTGAAATTTTTTTTTTCTGACCAGGTAGTTGCAATATCACCAATCACCAATGCAAAGAATACTCATAGCTGATTTTCACATGCAAATACTTGTACTTATAAACAAATACCAGCTAGGGAACACTACTGACTCTTATAGCACATTCTAATTCAATGGGAATCAATGTTAGCAGCTCCTGCCTGGTTGCTTTCACTGTAAGGAAATGGTTAACACGTTTAGAATTCAGTTAGGCAGTTCTCTCTTTGAGGAAAGAAGATCTTGGACATTTTAATAACAAAAAAAATTACTACTTAATTTTTTTCTAAAACAGTGTCTGTACTCTTTCCTATCCAAAATAATTTACAAAAAATATTTACTTTTACAAGTCATATTTTAACCAAGGTATGATATTGGATATTTGAGATCTACTAATTTCTTTAGGTACCACTCAGCTGCTATAGGTTATGTGCGGTGATTGGTAAGCTTATCAGTCAATGCACGTAAAGGCTGAAATGTTCCTCCGAAAGCTCACAGGATAGCTCACTAGGCTGATGGGGCTTGCACTTACTCATCACAAGACCAAGTTCAAGACTGTACAGAGGGTAAACATAAGCAGGCAATCAACAGATACTTGCTGGATGATGCTTAGTGAATTGAACAGCACTGAGCAGAACTGAATTGAACTAAACTGAAGAGTTGGCCATTATGCATTTTAACTCTCAAGGACAGGTCAAATATTCTGACTTATTCTCTACAGGACCCAAGGTGTTACCAAGTTCAAGAAGACGTTACTAAATGCATTTTGATACTAATGAAAAAAGAAGTAACAGCTTCTTTTACTGCTCTGCCACTGTGGTGTTTGGTTGGCCAAGGGGCTATTAGCTAAATAAAAACTGAAAATGTAACATTTTACCTTTCTTCCAAGCTTCTATACCTTTGATAATCACATTTAAAGTCATACCAATCAAGTATGTAGACATATTTTATTCAACTCCTATTTACACGTGGTTCATTACTGGGAACTTTAAGTGACTTAAAGGACTTAAAGAAGAGGTACATCATATTTCTTTGATCCACCTTTCATATTGAATAGAGCTTAAGTTAGCTGTTACAAACTAGGCAGTCAGTCAAGAAGTACTAAACTTATTAAAGAAAAAACATTACCACTGAGAGAGGAGTATATAAATGAGATCTAGTTTGTCCAGTCAGCACAATAATCCCAGGAGTGGGTAGGGGTGTGTGTGTGTGTGAGAATGTGTGTGTGAATGTTCTCCTGTCCCTACATTCCATGTCTGCTCAGAGTCAGACATATAATAGTGGCCCAGTGCCTTCCCAAGATCTGTAACCAACTTACCTTCATAAAAATTAACTTCATGTGCTCAAGTTGAATATGGAAAGGATTCACCATCAAATGCCCTTTGTTTCATTTTATAGTTAATGGGCTTCTGCCTTGCTTCTAAACAAAGGGTCATACAATTAAAGTCTCCTTATTCGAATTTCCATTTTCAAATAGGAATGCCCAGGACACCAATTTCTCTAGGAATCACAATCTTTCTCTAGTGCTGAATGCCAGACTTTCTTGACAGAGAGCTGAAGGCGGCTATGTGGATCGCCACATTTAAGAACCTAAATGAAATCACAGCTGGGCCTAGCCTATAACTCCACTTGATACTTATTAACCCACAGAACAGAAATAGAGCAAAGTAATCCGGAGCAGTAGTTCTCAAGTGTGGTTCCCACGCTGGGCAACAGCAGCAAATCCTCAGGTCCCCAGACCCACTTTACCAGACCTGCAGATGGGGCCCAGCACCTACTTTCACATGCCTCCAGGTAATCTCATGCTCACTGAAGACAGAGATCCACTGGTTTAGAACACAATTTTGTGAGGGATGCCTGAGCTTGAATATCACTTTCAACATTCACTCCTGTAGGACCCTGGACTGGTGTTAGCCAACCCTTCTCAGCCTTGGATCACTCCTCCAGAAAGCAGAGAGAAAATGCACATCATAGAGTTAACACAAATACTTCCTAGGGTCCCTGACACACAATAAGTGCCCAAGTATGTTGTCTACTCCTAGACTCTACATTCTTTGCCTTTTTTTTTTTTTGCTACATCCCCATTACCTAGCTTGATATTTTTTATGTCAAAAAACTACATGTCACCTGTCTTATACTCTGCCCACACTATCTTTCTCAAATTGAATGAGGATCTCTGGAGGTTTCATTTCCAGTCCGTGTCCACATAGGCTTTTCTCTTTTCATCCCAGTGAACTCCTCTGTTCCTAATGCATAACATAATGATGCATGGAATTGTATTTGATTAGACATATACTTTCAAGATTCCTTTATTTATTAACATCATTTTTTCATTTTACATAATGACTGGATAGATTTGTTTCTTTTTAAAAATCCAACTTAATGGGCTGGGTACTTGGCTCAGTGGCAGAGCTCTTGACTAGTATGCTTAACGCCCCTGCGTTTAATTTCCAATGCTGTAAAAAAATAAATAAAAATAAAATAAAATTCCACGTTCAAAATGTCAAGAGAAGTAAAAAATACAAGATCCTTTTTATTTGAAAAACATTGACCAAATGCAAATTAAAAGCCAAGAGAAAGGAAGGCTAGTAGAGCAGAGGAAGGAGGAGGGGAGAGGGTTGGGAGGACAGAAGGAAAAGGTGGGGTACTATGAACCAAAATCGATTTCCATTCATACATGTATTCTTCGGGATGAACCCAAATACTATGTATAACCATAAAATTCTAATAAAAAATATTGAAATAAAAGATTTTAACATCAGTCTGAAATAACTTACGTCAATAAAGAAATACACAGTAATGTTAACTCTTTTTGCGTGCTTACCTTGCCCTAGTAACTATTATTTTATTTAAGAATTACAACTATCCTGTGAAATCAATATCATGAGCTTCATTCCATTTCAGAGGTGAAGAAACATAGGATTTTAATAAATAGATGAAAACCTCATAGCTGTAACTGACAGACACAGAATTAAAACTCAGGCCTGTCTGACTGGGAGGACTGCATTTTTATATGTAGACATACCAGACTTCATCCCAACAGTGAAACTTTACTTAGACCCAAACTCCACAAATACATGGAATAAACTGGAAGGAAGCCAGAGGTAAATCCAGGTGATGAAAGGAACAGAATGCATGACTTATGAGAACATCAGAAAAAATCCAAAAGGGCTTACATTGAAGGAAAAAAAGAGAATTATGACAACTGTTTGTAGTGCAAAATGCTTATAATGGCTTAAAACAACCATCTTGGAAGGATGAACGGGCTGGGTCTAAGAAAATTAAATTTTAGGTAAAATCATCCTTTTCCCTAACCACCCAACAACAATTTTGCCTTGAAGTCTTCTGGATTTTAGCAACTTTAGAGGGGAGTGAAAAATTACCATCTGGGGCATTTCACAATATCCAGACAAATGTGAAATAGAATAATTCTGCACAGGCAGAGAGAGAGAGAGAAAGAGAGGAGGGAGAAAGAGAGAGAGACAGAGAGAAAGAGAAACGTACTGAATGACCTCTTAGTCCTTGTCAAACTTTAATTTTTTATGTTTTATAAATAAAACATTTTTATTTTAAAAAAGCATATCCATTAATCCTTTTAACCTTCAATGTATTCATTTCAATAGGTTTGGTATGTAAGCAACCCCTAAAATGCATAAGGAGACCAAAAATTAAATTAAGTATGTTAACAGAACATTTCAGGCTATTAGGGAGGTCTGAATATCCCTGGTCTAATTAGACTTATTAGATAGTATATTAATTTAGTGCTTCCATTCTTCACATTTAGCTATGAGGAAAAAATTTTACCCCTTTCAAAGTGTTTTTTTTATTTTTTAATGCTCCATTAATGATAACTGTTTGTAATGTAAAATGGAATTATTATAATGATTTAAAATAACCATCTGGGGAGAATGAATGGGTAGGTTCTAAGAAAAGGAAATGTTAGGTAAAAATTTCCCCTTCCCTAACCATCCAACAATTAATACTCCCCCAAAGAATTTTGACTCTTAAAATTTGTTTTTATGTTGGGGGTAATAAACATTGGTTGTGATAATATGCTGAAAGTTCCTATTCAGCTCTCCTAATGGGTTAATTTTTTGAAAGAACTGGCTGTATAGGAGGCTCAATGTTATTCTAAAATGCTTAGTATATCCATTTGTTTCAGAAGTGTCATATCAGGGACAAATCAATGTGTTAAGAATTGTCTGATAATATTGTTGAGGGATTAATCTCACAGACTAGATCATCAGCACGATTATCTTTGGCATTCTGTGTGCACACAGATCCATTTTAAGCATGAAAAGCCTTCTAATGCCAAACTATGAGAGCCTATATATTGAATGATCTGCCACCATTCAATATTCAATCCTGCAATTGAAGCCACTAAAGGAATATAGCAAAGTAACAAGATGAATGAATCGTGACCTCAAACTTGCAAAAAGACAACCCAAACAATTTATCTTTCTGGCCTGGACAGCATTTTTTATCCAATATTCCTATCACTTCTCTTCAGTCTGGGAATTATAGATTGATCAATGCCACATTAGCAAATACTTGAAATGACAGCTGGGAATTTAGGCAATCCATTGTTTATGGTTTAAGAATATTCTGTTCACTATAGTTTATCTGAAGTCTAAAATCAAGAACTCAATTAAAAATCAATTTGATTAAAAAATACATTTTTAAGCAATTGTGGAAAGGATAATATAAAATAATTCAGTGTCATATGAAAACAAAACAAACTTAAATTTTTTGCCTCAGGCTTATATGGAATTCTTTGAAACTCTTGGACTCTCAAAGGTAATAATGACTCTCTTTGGTTATTAAGAGGGTAAATTCCGTCTGATTCATTGGTTGATTGCTCATTACCACATCACTTCAGCATGTGATCTTATTGTCTTCACAACCAAGTGGGTTCAACCTGATGTAGGTGTGGTTGTTCCTAATTCATATAATTTTTATTTCTGCATCTGTGTGTATTTCAATTGTGCAAAGATAGTTTTGCTTTCATAATTAAGAGGGAGAGGGAGGTAGATAAATGTGGCTCTTTCTCTTGGTGGTAAAGTCCCTATTTTTAAAAATCACAGATTTCTTCCCTAGGGAAACAAATACAAACACAAATTAGGCAGCAAGAGAAATTAGTGAGTTATTCCACAAAAAGTTTTAGGCCAAGCTCAGCTCTTATCGGTAGCAGACACACTGGTGGCCTTCCTAACAATTGCACTGTTGGTTTGGAAATAACCCAAGGGTGATGTTTATTTTTGTGTATTACTAAATTTTGTTTTGAATTACCTTGTGCTCCTTACTGTTCTCCCCTGCGATTAGAGCTGTAAAAGTATAATTATTCTCTGTTCTGCTGCATGTTTTCTGGTAGCAAGAGCTCCAAATTATTGGTATGTCATAATATCAAGCTGGCCACATTTCAATTGGTATCATTGATGCCCAATAGTTTTAAGATATGGAAGAAAACTGCTAATGCAAATTAGAGGTATCATTATTATTATGAACATGCCAGCAATCCTCTGTGATAAAGTGTCATTGACTTCCTGCCAACTCTCATGGATTGGTGACATTTTGTTAACCAGTCTACTAAAAAATCCATAACAGGATATTAGGTGGTATTTAAAAATAATATCAAAGTAAGGGATCATGTAAAAGAGATCCTGAATCTTAAAAAATATAACTCCAAAGTCCATTAGCTATGTTTGTCAATGTGTAATTTAATTATTGTGTTTACCATGAAATTTTAGGATAAAAAATTATCTTTTGGCAGCAAACATATGGTAAATAAATTGGACTTGTGGAATGATCATTTCTATATTCCGATTATATATAATTTGCATATATTTCTAACCATCTCATTTTGTTTAACTCTGCTGTTCTATATGTTATTCCTTTCTTGCTTCTTATTTTACTTCTATGGCTGTCTAAAGATGCTTATTTTATGGCCTGTGGATAAAAGAAGGACTATTCATAGCACTCTGTTTTTTGTTTTTCTAACTAGTACTAATCCATCAAGTTTTTATTTAAGCTATACAAACCTCTTAGATGACAGGCAATATTGATCGAAACACTTTCTCCTAATGACTTGTCAGCAAGTGCAGGAAAATAAGTAGGAACAGGATTCAGATGTAAAGATTTAGGTGAAATAATGTGTCATTTAAAAAGACGTTTTCTGTAAGTTATTTTTAATGATGTGCTACATAGATACAGTGATGGAAATGGACCTCATTAAGAGGAAACAGTCTGATAGTATCTTTTATCCCACTAAGACAAACTGCCACTTGCTAGTCTTTACTCTTTCCCAATTGGATCTTTAATTTCAGTCTACATAGATGCTCACAAATCTCATCAATACTTAAAAAATAAGTATCTAGTATGAGTTTGTTGGGATGAACCCAACTACTAGCATAACGATAAAGCTTTAATAAAAAAATAATAAATTTCTATCCTTATTTATCCCTTTAATTTTGCATCCCAAAACAGCTCTCTTCATTCACCATTGAACTTCATTGAAAAATAGGAAGACAGCTCTTTGTAATTTCTCAGTGCTTCTTCACTCACCCCTGGCAATCTGAAAATCCACTTCCTAAATAAACTAATCTTTCCCTTAGTTCCAATAAGAAAGCACTCTCTTTGGTCTGTCCCTGTTTCTGTACTGCCACCCCTACCTACTCCTCTGTCTCCCTTCTGCCCCCTTCTGCTCTCAGTGATCCCTCCTTGGCAATAACCCATGGCTCCACAGCTTCTTCTGTCATTCCAACTCTGAATTTTTATTTCCCAACTCTCACCTAAGCACTGGATCTGCTTTTCCAAAAATTCAGGTATAGATCAGTAGCTGGAGGTACGACGTAGCCAAACGCATATTTCAAGTTACATGTAATTAAACACATTAAAGTTTCACTGGGGTATGAGCTTACATTTTACTTCATCTTGCAGAAACGATTGCAAGTTGGGTGGTAACGTGAAAGATGGCGAGTGAATCAACATTTACTGTTTCACAGTTTAAAGCTGTTCAACAGATTTCAGTTTCCCCTCTCCCGGGTGATACGAGACGTGTTAATGCCTCTTATTAATTACCTCAGCTCTGTACAGTAGAGCAGGTGGCTATAATGATGTAAAGCAGCCTTGAGGAAAAATTACCCTTAACTGTTTAAATTCCACTGCCGTTACACTGAAAATGTGATTTTTTCCCCCTACATGAGATGGAACATAATAGATAAAATAGCCATTCAATTTGGTGTATCAGTAACTTGAGAATACTTGTAGTTGAATTATAAGTAAAGTTAACTGAAAACAGGGAAACTCTGGTCAGATTTCTTTCTCAGAACCATCCTTTGTAAAATTAAGAAAGGAAAACATTTGAGCAATTTGTTCAGCTTAGGCCTGAAACTTGTAAATTAAATATTATGCCATAATTCCCTCAATTGTACTTCATAAGTGAACTTTTTGTCGGTTTTCTACAGGAAGTAGGTCATATAAAAAGGATACGTTCAGAAATGTGGAGGTGTTAGTCAATCAACACTATTAAGTGCCAACTGCATGCAGAGTTGAGCCAAATATTTCTTCAATGTAGATAGCTTCCTAATCTATCATACCTGTCATCTATAAACACAGTAAACAGTCTACACAGTGCATTGGAATTGATTTTAAATAAAAGATGCTATGAGCTGAATAATCATTAAGTGTCATTAATTGAATCAGCTCAGTTACTGAAAATGAATGTTGTCTTTTAATGGAGTATTAGTCTGCGTAGTGAGGCAACATGGCCACACCATCATTTTGAACAGCTCTGCAGCTAGGTTATTATGACACAGGTCCCTTAAGAGCAGAGGCCAGTCAGGTCAGTGTCAGATTTGACTGAATCTACTTGGGCCCTAACATTGAGTTCTCAGTAACTATATGAAAAAAGAATATATATAAATGGAATGAGTACTATTGGAATTCTGAGGACATC
>PVKS010029171.1:0-25576 GCA_004027875.1 Aplodontia rufa
AAAAAAAAAAAAAAAAAACTTCTGAAATTGTTATATGTGTTTCTTGGGGTAATGGGGGGTAGATGTAGACAGGAAAAAATTATCTGTAGTCCCCAGCAGTTATTAATCGATGATGAGCATTGGGGTAGCGAATGGTGCTTCAGGTTGTGCCTAGAGCCTCACATTGCTAAACATGTTTTGCCAGTGAGCTGCATCTTCAGCCCCAGTATTTTGACAAGTATCTTAACCATATTTTCATATGGCATCATCTATATAATGTTTGTCATACATTTTTTGTTAATTTTCATCCATATGTTTCAATTAAATTTTATTTTGCTGTAAGATACATGGTTCGTGTTTTAAATTTTTTGTGTGTATGGCATTTTTTCCTTAGAGTTTAATAAAATCTATGATGCATTGGACATCTCCTTGATAGAGAGAGGCGAATCCTTCTATCAAGATAGGATGGATGCTGTTGTAAATGAATTTGAAAAGAAAGGTAAGCACGATACTTCTCTAAAAAAAATTTTTTTTTGCAATTTTCAAGCACAGGCAGAAGTGGCCAAGTTCTTGTTCCTGTCAGCCAGCTTCAACCATTATGAATACTGGTCAGCCTTATTGTTTCTGTACTTTCCCACATCCTGTGATCTCAACATTTAACTACTTTGGTATGTGTCTCTGAAAGGACAGTTGCTTCTTCCCAACCCCTGTATAGGGGATTGAACCCAGACAGGTTCTACCACTGAGCTATATCCCTACTCTTTATGAGACAGAGTCTCTCTAAGTTGCTGAGGCTGGCATCTATTTTGCAGTTCTTTTGCCTCAGCCACCCAAATAGCTGGAATTACACTCATGTACCGCTAGAGCAGCCTAATTTCTTAATAGCATTAGAGGTCACATTTTTCTTTTTTTAAAGACAGACTCAATTTTTATTGAGTTTTTCACATGGCTTTCGTTGCTCTGACACTTAGTTGTGTATGTGGGTGCTGGGGTTTGAACCCATGTACTTGCGCATGCCAGGCAAGCGCTGTAACTTCCGAGCCACCGCTCCAGCCCCAAGGTCACATTTTCAAGGTAACTAAGAATTTTTTAATGTAGTGTTTTGGGTTTTGTATTTTGGTTTTTTTGTTTGTTTTAAACTGCACATTACATTTGTGTCTTACATTCTCAAAATCCATAGGTTCCCCCTTACCCATTTTTACTTCTTTTACCATTGAATAAACTAGGTCTGTCTGTCCTATAGAATTTCCCACATGGTGTTAATGTTTCAGAATTCCTGTGTCTATATTTTCTAACTTTTCAGGCAAATATTTTGCCATTGATAGCATACCCAGACCATTTTTATTTTGAGACAGGGTCTTGCTAAGTTGCCCAAGCTGGCCTCTGACTTGCAATCCTCTTGCCTCACCTTCCAAGTATATGAGGTTCCAGGTGTATGCTACCATGCCCAGCTTGCTATATTTTCCAAAAAGGCATCATTAGATTTGGTTTCACATTTGCTTTGTTTTTTCTTTCCTGGTTTTATTTTTTTATGTGAGTTATACAAAAGCAACATGTGTGCTTTAATTTTAATTAATAACACTTCTCTTCCTAACATTATATCTGTCTTTTCTCTACGGAACTCTCAATCTCGTGAGAGCCAAGACTGTAATACAGCTGGTCTTAATCAAATTAATGAGATAATAGGCATATTCTTTGAGTGAAAAAGTAAATGTTTAAAGAAAATTCACACATTAGGCATTTTGAGGAGAAAAATCAGCATAATTCCTTGACTCTTCCAAAAGTTTAAAAACACTAGTCATTGTGGTCTGTACCCATAATCCCAGAGACTTGGGAGACTGAGGGAGGAGGATAGCAAGTTCAAACCCAGCCTCAGCAACTTAGTGAGATCCTTTCTCAAAATAAAATATAAAAAGGGCTAGGGATATAGCTCAGTGGTTAAGTGCCCCTGTGTTCAACCCCTGGTGCCAAAAAAAAAAAAAAAAAGTTTGAAAGCCACTTTGAAGAGCAGATATTAATAATAAATTAAAAGTTAAATATGTCAAGACAGTGACAACACTGTAATAAGGCAGACTTAACACATTTCTATGTCAAGTAAGTGGTACAGATCATTTTAAAAATGAAGGTTGTGCCATTAGGGGCTGGGCCATCTGTGAAAGGTGTTCATAGAACAAGGAACTTGAACTTTGCTCATTAAGAATTGTCATTGGAATGTGTGTAGCAGTCTACATTTGTGACATGCATCATTTCATTTAATCCTCGCATGTCCAAGAGTATTGATTATTCCAGTTAACCTATGGGAAGATGAGCATAGAGTACTTAACAACTTACACACAACTAGGAAACAGTGAAGGTGGGGTTCAAAATCAGATAGACAGATGAGCACTTTGTTCATCTTTAGCATCACCCATGTTCTTCTTAACTTGGTCTCAAAGAAAAGTAAAATATATCAGTGAAAGGGAGGGAAACATTTTTAAAGATAATGGTTAATTCTACTGACAACTTTAAAAGATTCAGAAAATAATTTTTAAGCCTGATTTTTTTTTTTTTTTTTTTTTAATGGGTACCAGGGAGTGAACCCAGGAGACTTAACCACTGAGTCACATCCCCAGCCCTTTTTATACTTTATTTTGAGACAGGGTCTTGCCAAGTTGCTTAGGACCTTGCTAAGTTGGTGAGGCTGGTTTTGAATTTGGGATTCTACTTCCTCAGCCTCCCAAATCGCTGGGATTACAGGCGTGCACCACCATGTCCAACTCCTGATTTTCTTCTGTTTGCATGAATTAAAACAATTTCTGGTTGTCCCTGTTTTTGTGTAGTAAGATTGTGTAGTGGGTTCAGGTGTTATCAGCCTGATCCATCCTAATTCCTCATCAGACTGCTTCCATATAATTATTTTGGTTACTCTGAGACAGGCAATAGAATTACTTGGTTTTTGATTTTTGTCTGTCTTTAGAGAGAGGGACAGTGTGAGAGAGAATCAGTTTTATTTAGTTTTTCATGTGGCTTTCGTTGCTCTGACACATAACTGTATGGGTGGTTTTGGGGTTCAAACCTGTGTACTTGAGCGTACCAGACAAGCACCATAACCATTGATGTACTGCTCTAGCCCTATTTTTTTTTAATCAGTTGTCGGAATAGGTTCATTTCTTAGAATCTTCTAAATAAATGAGTTATTTGATTTAGCATTATTGTAAATGGGGCTTAATACATATATTTTTTAGTCATTTGCCCTTATTCTTTGTAATGCTTCATCTGTCTCGTTTTTAGTTAATGATGGTCCCCTCATGTTAGATTTTTCTCTACCCTTGTAGTCTGATAGTTTATTTGCTCTGGTATAAGATTCCAGGCTCATTTTATACATGTCCTGCCCTAGATCTGCATTCAGTCACATCCCCAAGGAAAGCTGGTTCCTTGGATGGTTCAGTAGTAATTATTAATCACAGCCTGAGACCTAGGGACCATTACTTTTAAAACAGTAAGTAGGGTGAATCCAAAAAACTGCTAGTGTGTCTCGCCTATACTCTTTTTTTTTTTTTTTTTTTTTTTTTAAAAGAGAGAAGGACAGTGACAGAAAGAGAGAGAATCAGTTTTTATTGAGTTTTTCACGTGGCTTTCATTGCTCTGACACTTAGTTGTGTACGTAGGTGCTGGGGTTTGAACCCATGTACTTGCGCATGCCGGGCAAGTGCTATTACCGCCGAGCCACCACTCCAGCCCTATCACCTATACTCTTGACAGTACTTGCATTCCAAGACAACCTTGACCTTAACCATTTTCCAAAGCTTCTAGTGGATCCTGGTGAGACAAAAATTCTGTGAGATCATCAGCTAAGAAATACTTTCTAAAATAGTCATAGAAAGACTAGGTAGTGCTAGAATGACCAAGCGTTCCAGTTCCTTCAGAGTTCTTTTACCGTTAGTGTTGAAGTTTGTGAATGACCAAGTGTTCCAGTTCCTTCAGAGTTCTTTTACCGTTAGTGGTGAAGTGCGTGTGTGTGTTTTCCCCTAGGATTCGTACAAGTCGATGATGGCAGGAAGATTGTGTTTGTCCCAGGGTGTTCCATACCATTAACCATAGTGAAATCAGATGGAGGGTATACCTATGACACATCTGACCTGGCTGCTATTAAACAAAGACTTATGGAGGAAAAAGCAGATATGATTATCTATGTGGTAGACAGTGGACAAGTAAGTGTATAGCTGTGTCTGATCATACATTGTCTGTGTGGAGGTGACAGTATGGTGAGGGTGGTGGCCTTTGGTACTGGAAGACTGTAAATTTTCCCCAGATATTAAGATTCAGAACATCAGTGTATAAAGTACAAGTGCCATGAGCCTTTTTAAAAAATTATTAGAAAACTAGCAAGTAATTCTCTTTCTGCTTTTATAGTCTGTGCACTTCCAGGCAGTATTTGCTGCTGCTCAGATGATTGGGTGGTATGACCCTAAAGTGACTCGAGTGTCCCATGCTGGATTTGGTGTGGTACTAGGAGAAGACAAGTAAGTCTGGAAAACTTGAAGATGGTAATAACATAACTGATCCTCACATTTCCTTGAAAGAGGCCCTGGTGACCGTTGTTTAAATTTTTTGGTTAACATATTAGAGGTGATAACATTTTAGAAGTAGGACAGTCCAGTTTCCTTTAGTCTACATGTGTTGTGATGAACTCAGCTGACCCATTCTTTACCTTGTCTCCTCACTGCCAGAAGATACAGTCTTAAAGGGACTACAAGGTCGAATGAAACTGAGACTCTGACTTGAGAGATCAGGGGTTTCTATTCCCGGAGATGTCAGTTCTGAAATTCATAGTGGTACCACTTCAGATTTCAGACAAACTATGCAAAAATGTAGTCCGATCATTTTGTACGTGTCTGTCTTCCTTCATAGTTGCACACTTGGCAGAAAGATAAGCTTTTTAAGATGGTATTTGAGTCTTTAAGATTCCTTGCTTTGATTTTTATGACCATCTAAAGTTTATCAAAACTTACATACTAATAATGGGGTTTTTTTTTTTCATATTATCACTTTTGGGTTTTTTTTTTTTTTAAGAAAGGGACAGTGAGAGAATCAGTTTTATGTAGTCTTTCCTCTAGTTTTCATTGCTCCCACACTTTGCTGTGTACATGATCCTGGGGTTCGAACCAACGTCCTTGTGCATTCCAGGCAAGCGCCATAACTGCTGAGCCATGGTTCCAGCCCACTTTTGGTTTTTACTTCTTCACATTTGGCTCAATGTTTATGAAATAAAAACAGGTAAATATAATCAGGTATTTGTATGCAGTATTCATCAGAGTTTTCCACTTTTTAAAATCTTATCATTCACTAATGTCTTAGGATCACTTGCCATTCAGTCAGCACTTCTCTTAAAATCTGTAGCATCTTACATTTGGTGATAACACCCAGATAGTATCACCACACAGATGTCAATGCTTCTGCACACCACATGAAGTGACTCAGATTTGGCTAGACAAGGGTTCAGAAGACCTGACTTGAGCACGTAAAAGCCAGGTTAGGTTGTCCACAAGGTATTATTTTAGATAGAGATTTTATGGCAGTCAGTTAATTTGTTGGAAAAGTTCATTAATTACGTAACTTTTCTGTTTCAGAATCAAGACACTAGGTCTTCATGGTCCTAAGAGAGTGCTTAAAGGCATGAATCAAGTATTTCTTACAGCATCTCAGTTCATGATCTTTTGTGCTGTTGCTACAGAAATGGTATTGTTCGGACATTATCAGCAGTGTTCCTGTCTTAGCATTTGGTGCATGTATTATGTAATGGCTCAGGTATCCTAGATCAGGTTTTAGTGTTTCTACACTCAGCATCTTATACAGTATCCTAGCTCATTGTTCTAAACGGATAATTTAAATGATAGCTAGTGTCAGTCCACCATATTTTAAAAGTGTACATTAAAATGCTCAGACGCTGTTCTTTCTTAGTGGCATTTTAGTTTTTTGTTTTTTGTTTTCAGTAATTTATCCTCTTATTTCATCTTCCTGCTATTCTTGGATACCTTTCTGTTGAGTCCCTCTGTGCATGATTTTGGCTGTGGGTGCTTTGCTTTATGTACACAAAGAAGCTTGGAACGTGATCTCTGTGGGGGCTGTGAAAATACTCTGCTAGGGCCCTCTGTGGGAGTTACTGACTTATTAAATATAGTAGGTATTGGTCATCTGTGTCTTTTAAAAGCTCTGTTGGTGAGTTGGAGATTTATCTCAGTGGCAGAGCGCTTGCCTAGCACACTCAAAGCCCTGAGTACGGTCCTCAGCCCGGAAATAAATACATACATACGTACATACATACAAGCTCTGTTGGTATTCAGATACACATCCATCTGTCTAAGAAACAAAAATGTCAGGCAGGTGAGGGGAGAGTAGTGGAACGGACCAGCTGCTACAGAGTGGATGCATTAAGGAAGCCTTCCCTCAGCATTCTGACTAGGTTTTAGGACAAGTTTCATTTCATCATATTTGCATGTTGAATACTCCAGGGGGACATGTGGCAGGCTAGGGGTGCATCTCAGTGGTAGAGCACTCAGCACCCATGAGGCCCTGAGTTCAATCCCCATCTCTGGGGGGAAACAGGAAGAGATATGGCATAGTGAAAAGTACCAAAATGAAGACAAGGAGTTCTAAATTCTGTGAGAAAGGCAAATAGAGCCTTTCTAAGTCAAGCTCTGAAAATAAAATTTAGAGAAGAACTGTCACATTTGGTAGGCTTTGTGTAGGCTTCGTTTGTGCCATTGTTATATTTGAACGTAGAAAAAAAATCACATTTGATGTCACGCAGATGTCTGTTTAATAGACAAAATTCAGTTTTCTAAGTGGACCTTATGTTGCTTATCAGTACTTTTGCTCCATTCAGGGAGAGTTCAATTTCAGTGCCTCTGAATGGAGCCCTGGAATCCTTTTGTCATAAAACTCCAGCTGTCTCAAATACGCATTTGAGTTTGATAACCACTAAATAAGAGAAATTGCTGCATAGAGAAATGCCAATAAGATTCCAGTACAGAATTATCTGACCTATGAAAGAGTTCTAGAAGCAAACATGTATTTTACTAATTCTTCTGAAAGGGTAAAACAAATAAGCTAAATGTTGGATTCCCGGAAAATGAATACATTAGATCTTTTTAATTTCCCTGTTAGAAAATGTATCGAAGGTAGAGTACTATTAGGGTTAACCATAGGATGCTTTGAGTGAGGGCCGGAGCGGACACAACTGAGCGTCCTGTTCTCAAGGAGCACCCTCCCTGGTTGCCAGCTGGAGTGGGGCATAGTTATCACAGCTTCAAGCCCATGGCGTAAAATGGGCACGTGTTGCAGTCTGCGTTCAGGTCCCTCAAGCCTTCGGTTCAGGGTTGAGTTTAAAAGTCTATTTCAAATGTATTTAATTTGAACTTTCAAATTTTTTAGGAAGAAGTTTAAAACACGTTCAGGGGAAACGGTGCGCCTCATGGACCTTTTGGAAGAAGGACTCAAACGATCCATGGACAAGTTGAAGGAAAAAGAGAGAGACAAGGTAACCCAGGGCCGCGTGGCATAACATGTACTCTGCTTGATATTGTGTTTCTTTTCTTTTTTTTCTCTTCTCTTTGTCTTTATTTTGATATTGGGGGTTGAACTCTGGTGTGCTTTACTACTAAGCTGCATCCCTGGTTCTTTTAATTTCTCGTTTTGAGACAGGGTCTCACCAGGTTGCCAAGACTGATCTTGGAACTTGCCGTCAGCCTCAGCCTCCCAAGTTGCTGGGGTTACAGGTGTATGGCACTGCACCTGGTTGGCGTTTTATTGTGTTTTGTTTTGAGAAAACCGAGGAACATGACAAGGAGTCAGTGACGAGGCAGGCTTCCATTGCTCAGACGTTGCTGCATGCTGTTGGTTTTAAGAATTGTGCTGAGTATTTATTGTGAAATACTGGTCTTGTCTATTACCAAAAGTTGTAGCTTTGTCCTGCTTGGTTAAGGTGAAGTAGTAACTCTGCTGCTTTTTTAAAAAATTTATCTGAGACGTAAAGCCTAAAATTCGTACTTTATGGGATACCATGTAGTGTTTTGATGTGTGTCTTAATTGTGTGATGTTTAAATCAGGTTAAACATACCAGTCTCAGACATTTATCCTTTTTTTATGGTAAAAAAACATTCAAAATCCTTGCTTCTAGCCTTCTGAGATATACAGTGTTTTATCTTATTTATACTTGCCCCACTCTGCAGTAGCCCACCAGAACTTGGAATTACTCCTTCCCAGCCTCTAGTAACACTGTTCCCTAGTAACACTGTTCCACTCTCAAATGCTATGAGATGAACTCTTTTAGATATCACAAGAGTTTAAGTTTGTGCAGTATTTACCTTTTATGCCTTGGTTATTTCACATAACAGAATGATCTCCAGTTTCATCCATGTTGTTGCAAATGACAGGATTTCACATTCCTTTTTATGACTTTATAGTAGTATTCCATTGTGTACGTCTATCACATTTTCCTTATCATTCATCAGCTGATGGACACTTAGGTTGTTTCCATGTTTGGCTTTGTGAATGGAGCTGCAGTGGACATCATGAGAGTCTGTTCTGTCTTCCACACACTGATTTCATTTTCTTTGGGTATGCACCCAGTAAAAGGATTACTGAATCATATGACGGTACTGTTTTGTCTTCTGAGGAACCATTCCGTTTTCATAATGGCTGTACTAATTTACATGCCCACCAGTTTGGTTTCCTTTGTTCTCACATCCCAGCAGTCATTTGTTACTTTTTGTCTTTTTGATGATAGTTATTCTAACAGGAGTGAGTTGATAACCTTATAGTGTATCTTCTTTTGAGAAATGTCTATTCAGATATTTTTGCCTATTTTTCAATTGCAGTATTTTAGTATGCTGGAGGGAAGTTGCTATTAAGTCGTTTAAATTCTTCATATATTCTGGATAATAACCCCCTTTTCAGATATGATTTACAAATACTTTATGCTGTAAGTTTTCTTTTTACTGCTTCCTTTGCTATGCAGAAGCTTTTCAGTTTGATACTGTCTCATTTGTCTATTTTAGTTCTGTTTCCTGGACTTTTGGAGTATTGTCCACAAAGTCCTTGTCCATTCCAGTCAGAGTCCTTGTCTGTCCCAATAATGGGAGTATTTCCCCAGTGTTTTCTTCTACTAATACTTTTTAACTGGTGGGAGTCAGGGGTCTAGTTTCATTCTTTGGCATACAGATTACCAATTTTCTGAGGGCCATTTGTTGAGAAGACTGTTCTTTCTTGACTGCCTCTTCTAGCACCTTTGCCAAGATCAGTTAGCTGTAAGGGCTGGTGTTTTTACTGTGATAGAGCACTTGCCAAACATGCACAGGACTGTTCCCTGCTCAGCACTGCAAGGAAGAAAATCAAATGGCTGTAGGTTGCGGGTTTACTGGTCGGCCCTGGTCTCTGGCTTTATGCCACTCGCATCTTGTTTTGATTACTCTGCTTTGTAGTATATTTTGAAGTCATGTAGTATAAGGCGTATCACTTTGTTCTTTGTGCTCAAAAGTGCTTTGACCAATTCAGGGTATTTTGTAGGGCCAAGTTTTAGTGTCATTTTTCCTAATTCTGTGAATAATGTTGGTATGTGATCGGATTGAACTGAATCTGTAAGCTGCTTTGGGGTAGGGTGGACATTTTAACTATTGGTTCTTCCAGTATGTCTTTTCATTTTTCTATGTTATCTTCAATTTCTTTTGTCAGTGTTCCAGTTTTCATTGTGAAGATTTTTTATCTGCGTGATTAAATTTTTTCCTTGACATTTTGATATTTTTGTAGCTATTACAAATGAGGTCTGAGGACCAAACTCGGGGCATTGAGCATGCTAGGCAAGCGCTCTTTGTGCTTTTCTAATGATGGCATTGATTACAGTGAACTTGTCTCTTAGTACTGCTTTTGGTATATATGCCATAGGTTTTCATATGTTATGCTTCCATTGTGAGAAATAGGAAGTCTAAAGATGCATTTTCAGAACGCAGCCTTAAGGTTCTTAAGTCAGCGATCTATGACGCTGGAAGGAAGCCATGTTTAAACCATGTTTAAAACTCCCCAACACGTGTCTCTTTACACCTGTAAGCACTACCCGCTTCCTGTACCCTGCCTACCTACTTCCTGTATCTGGCACTGTCCAATCTTAGCCCATCATGTAGCTTGTACCCCTGAGCTTCTCCAGTGGGAGTGAAGGGCAGGATTACATCAGCCTGGGGATAAATACGCAATGGATTTCTGGTGTGTGCGCGCGCGCGCTCGCGCGTATGCGCATATGCAGGTGTGTGCATGCATGCATACTTGATTCAGAACACCCCCGCCCCCTGAAAGTCCACCCTCCCATGGGAGTAAAATCTGCTTTGCTCACTCACTTCTGACCATGTGTTTGTTTTGTCACATGGCTAGTATTTCTAATACTGTTTTTATTTGTTACAAAAAATTTTAGTGTCTTTCTTGATTTCTTCCTTTATAGTGGTTATTCAAGAATAAGTTGTTAATTCCATGCTTTTGGATAGTTTCCAAAAGTGTTTTTGCCTTTGGTTTGTTTTATTCATTGAAGCTTGTTTGGTGGCCTGTCATGATCCATGCTGGAGAAGGTTCCATATATGTTGGGAAGTGTATGTATTCTGCAACTCTTGGATGGGATATTCTGTAGAGGTCTAGGTGGGCCATTTGACCTAGGGTACAGTGTAAGTCTGCTGTGGCTTTGGGGTTTTTTGTTGGATGATCTGCCCATTGCTGAGAGTGGAATGATAAAATTCCCCTCTGCTATTGTATTGGAGTGTATCTTTCCCTTTAGGTCCACATTTCAGCTCTGATATTAGGTGCTATAACTTTAGAATTTTCATTTGCTCTTGCTGGATTGACCCCTTTATCATTACATACTGACCTTTCTTTTTATTGTTCTTGCTTTAAATTCTATCTTGTCTGCTATAAGTAAAGCTGTTCTTGCTTTCTTTTGGCTTCCATTAGCATGGAGTATCTTTTTTTTTTTTTTCTTTTTAAAGAAAGAGGGAACATTGAGAGAGAAGAAACAATTTTTATGTAGTTTTTCATGTGACTTTCATTCCTCAGACACTTCGCTGTGTACGAGGTGCTGGGGTTTGAACTCACATACTTGTGCATGCCAGGCAAGCCCTGTAACCACCGAGCCACAGCTCCAGCCCCAGCATGAAGTATCTTATTCAGTCCCTTCAGTCTTGACTGTGTTTGTCGTTAGAGCTGAAATGAATTTTTTAAAAAATGTTGAATATCTCATATAATTTATTGAAAGTCTCCCCAAAAAAAAAAAAAAAAACACCCAACATGGCAACACAGTGACTGTGGAGCATAAGTCCTTTCCTCTTGTGATCGTGGGGCTGACTGGGAGCTGTGGCCCACCACTGACCATACTGCTTACCCAGGAAAAGATCTAAATTCAAAGTCTGAAATACAGTTTCTATTGAACAGATACTGCTCTTGCAGCATTATAAAGTAAAACAAGATGGTAAATTGACCTTTCATAAATCAGGGATTAATTTTTTTATATGAGAAAGTATGAAATCAATTTGTTAGCAGCATATAGTTGTGTCCTTTTTTAAAGCTGTTTATTAGCCTCTTGTGTTTTTTTATTGGAGGATTTAATCCATTTAAGGTAATTATTGGTAGATAAGGTCTTACTATAGACATAAGTTGTTTTCTAGTTTTAATGTGTCTTTTTTTCCTTTAATCTCCTAAAGTCTTGCTTTGTGGTTAAGTGATTTTGTTTTGATTTCCTTGTTACTTTTGGTTTTTCTGTTTCTACTCTGCAGTTACCTTGAGACTTAGAAGAGTCATTTGATTATAACAAGCTATTTTGAAAGGATAGCAACATAACATTGTAAAGATGAGAAAATAGGAAAAGAAAATACATTGATGTACTCTAAATTTGCAGTCCATTCCTACCACAGTTTGGCTTTTTGATAGCCCATTTTACATCTTTCTGTATTTCCTATGTGTTAATTTGAGAGTCTTAATGCATTGTTGAGGTTGATCCCATAGTCGTGGCCTGAAGGATCATCCTGCCTCAGCCTCCCGAGTAGCTGGAATTATAATCATGTAGCACCATGCTCAGGAGTTTGTCTTTGTACTGAAGATATGGTTTACATATTATGTTTACAGTATTAGATCACTGTGAATTCGTGTAGTTACTCTTATCAGTGAGTTTTTTCTATCCAGAGTGCCTTATTTGGTCCTTTAGATGAGGTCAGTGTGAGGCATCACCTGGGTATTACAGGATGTATTTCTTTCCAGTCTTTGTAATTTGACTTTGTTATGCTGGTTGTCCCAAAAATTGGAGGCAGGCTGCTTAAATTCTCGGAGCCTAAAGAACAGTTCTGCTCTTTCGGCACTAGAGGGCACCGTGTGCACAACTTTGCCCCAAGTCTACTCTTGTGTTGCCATTTCAGCACTAGAATGTGATCTAAGCCATAGTTGGTATCTCAGCCTGAACTGTGGGACTATCTAAAACGGATACCCATCCTTTTAGCCATCCCCTTACCCCAGGGGCCAGACTCCTGGTCCAGTCAATGGCCTGTGGTCAGGGTCTGAGGCTTCTGCCCAGGTCAGGCCAAATCATTGTGGAGGGAGCAGCCCTAGTCTCCTTTACCATACCTGTGACCACCAGTGCCACAGGGTGTCATGTCCTGAGCCCATGGTCTGTTTGTCCCAGCATAGCACCATAGTAAGACGAAGGCCCTCACTGCTGTGGGCTCCCTACTGATGAGGAGACAACTACAAACAGGTATAGGTATTGCTAGCCAGAATAGCATTCTGATGGACTGTCCCCAGGGCTGTTCCAGAGGACCCGCCTGGTTTTAGTCCCAAGGAAATATCCTGTGTTCAGTGTCCTGTCCTGTTCCCATTGAGTGGAGTCTTGCTCTACTTTCATACTGCCCACAGGGTAATAGTGGCAAAGGCAATCCCTTGGCCTGCAGGGATGACCGTAAGCAGGCCAAAAGGACCCACATGGCCTCAGGGATGCACCAGGCCCACACAGCAGCCAGCACCATTACAAGTCAGAAATGTGAGTCTGTCCCACTGGGGTACAGCTTTCTGCTTGGCAGCTTGGTATCAGAGCAGTTCTAGAGACTGACTGCACATGCTGTCCTGGAGATAGCTCTGCTACCTGTGGTTGGGTGGAGAAGACAGTCCCTTGACCACTAAAGCTGACACAAAGTTGGGATGCATTGGAGTCTCCCAGCCACGGGTATTTGTATACTCTTAGTAGGTGGTGCCCAGGCCCACTCTAAGACTGGCAGTGATGCAGGCAGAACCTCACATGCATCTCATTTGTACACAGGCCAGTGGCTCTGCCTGCTGCCAGGAAGCTCCCCGTGAGCTGGGACCTGCACATAGATTACTTTCTTTACCTAGTACTGAGCTCCACGGTGAACTCCTATGCTAGCTTTTGTGCCTTCACTCCACAGTGGGTACAGCCTGTTTCATCCCGCCCCACCCCCGCCGCCACCCAAATTTTGGGATAGGTTGTAGAGGCAGTGAGTTGCTCAGGCACACAGTTCCAACAGTTTGATCCATGGGGCTAGGGGTGGGATCGTGGGGTTCTGCCATGGTGGGATTTGTACTGGGTTTCTGGTGTGAAGTACTGTGCTTAATTTCTCCCCTGAGCAGCAGATCTGTTCGCTCTGCTTAGAGTTGGCATGGGATGATTCCGTCACCTCTTTCCTGCCTTCTTGAAAGCATCTAATCAAAACCGGGAATGGCTTTTTTTCACACAAAGGTAGTCTTTGAGGAGGAGATGATCACTGGAGGATCTTAGCCACAATCTCACTCTGCCTCCTTTGGGTTCTCCCCATATTTTTTAGTGGTGCATCATTGTTGTACTTGATGGTGTAGTTTGCTGTTACACATTCGTACATGCATGTGATATAACAATATAATTTGACCAACATTATTGAACCATTTTCATATCCTTGGAGTAACCCCACTTGAGCTCAGCTTGGCATATTTTTAATATGCTGTTAGATTCAATTTGTTATTTTGTTTTTTTTTTGTTTTTTTTTTGTTTTTTTTTTTTTTTTTGAGAGAGAGAGAGAATCAATTTTTATTGAGTTTTTCACATGGCTTTCATTGCTGTGATGCTTAGCTGTGTACGTGGGTGCTGGGGTTTGAACCCGTGTACTTGTGCTTGCCAAGCAAGCACCCGTAATCGCAGAGCCACTGCTCCAGCCCCAATTTGCTGGTATTTTGGTGAGGATTTATATGTTATGTTCATCAAGGGTGTTGACAGTAATAGCATTTATCTGAGCTGTGCATTGTGTTGTGGATATCGGTTGCTGTGTGCTTCCCTCTTGGTACTGTTTCTCCTCTATCCCATAGGCTTTCCTACGCTTTGTTTCCAATTTCATTTGTTTCAAGAATTTTTTAAAATGTCCTCAATTTCTTCCTTGACCCACTGGTTGTTCAAAAGTAATTTCCACATATTTGTGTAGTTTTCAAGGCTTTTCCTATGTCAAGTTCAAGATTTGTTACTTTCTGTTCAGAAAAGATAGCTGCTGGATCTCAGTTTTTTCGGATTTGTTGAAACTTGTGTGGTCTGTCTGGAGAGTGGTCCATGTGCTGAATTGCAAAGTGTATCCTGTGGCTGTTGGGTGCAGCGTTCTGTAGTTGGCTGTCATGTCCATTTGGTCTGCAATTTAACTCTGCTGTTTTTTGTTAATTATCTGTTTCTTAGAAGTGGGGTGTTAAAGTTCCCAACTATTGTTTTGGAGTCTCTCAATACTTGCTTCATATTTGAATTGACCCCTTTATAAAGATCTTCCTTGTCTCTTTACTGCTTTTTATTTAAATTCTGTTGACCAATATAAGTGAGACTATTCCTATTTGTTGTTTCCTAGTTTCATTATAGTTTCTTTCTTTGGTGGTAAATGAGTTGTTCTAGTTGTGTGCTTTGATTCTGTACTTACTGTTTTTGGTTTCTTTTACACATTTTTGCTCTGTGGTTACCATGAAGCTTACTGAAAACATCTTTTGTCTGTAACAAGCTGTTTTGAAAATGATAACAACTTAACATGATTAAAAGAGGACATGCTAAGAAAACTCTGCTTGCATCCCATTTCTCCCTGCGTTTTGAAGTTGTCATATCCCAGTTGACCATCTTTCTTTATTGCTTGACGTTAGTGTGTGAATGGTTTGTGTACCAGGCTCACCATCATAAAGCCTTCAGAATGTGTTGTAAGGAGTAAAACCTGTAATTATACATTTTCATCTTCTTACGCTGCAGTCTCATTTGGTTTGAAGAACATCCTTTTACCATTTCTTGTAAAGCAGGTCTGAGGGAGATATATTCTGATACATTTTGCTTGTCTGGGAATGTCTGTATCCTTGCTTTTCTAAAATGAGTATAGTAGTCTCAGCTGATGGGTTATTTTTTCCTTTAGTAGTGTAAAAATGAAATGTCACTGTATTCTGACCTGTAAGGTTTCTGTGGAGAAGTCAGGAAACGGGCACTCGTGTGTTATCTGAGAGTCTTGCCTTTATCTTTTACCTCTGAGAGCTTGATTTTTGTCTCAGGATATATACTTACTTGGTTGAGTTAAATTTGACTGGTGACTGTACTGTAGCTAAAAATTTGCTAAAGTTTTCTGTCGTTTCTTTGAATAAGCTTTCTATCCATTGGGGGTTTTATTGTTTTGTTTTGCTACCAAGGATTGAACCCAGGGGCATTTACTGGGTTCACTGAGTCACATCCCCAGCCCTTTTTATATTTTGAGACAAGGTCTCCCTAAGTTGCTCAGGACCTCACTACAGTGCTACGGGTGGCTTTGGACTTATGATCTTCCTGCTGGGGTTACAGGCGTGTGCCGCCATGGCCCGGGACCTCTGCATTCAGCCACAGGTGGTGCTGCCTGGACTAGAAGTACGCTCAGCTAGGGCCATATATCTTCCAGAGGCTCCTCCGCGGTCAGGGGTCTGCAGGTTTCATCAGCCCCACACTGAGTTCCGGAATCTAAAGCATGGAATAAATTCTGTCCTTCGCCCAAGCAGGCTTCTCTCTCAGCGCTGGCTGCTTGGGTGCAGGGAAACTCAATGCAGCACTGAGGTCTCACCTGCTTTCGTTAGCATTTGTGCTGGTAGTTTATAGGGAGAGCTCCCAGGAAGATCTTACTCAGCTGTTAGTTCCTCTGCCCTGATTTGTTATTGTTGTTTAAATGGATTTGAATTGATTATTCGCATTAGTGAAGCCAGAAAAGTAATATAACAATGATTTCAGATTTTGAGACCTCTTGAGGCTAGAAACCCAAATGTGTAATACCTAATATCTTAAGGTTCCAGGGCCTGCCGGGAGGTGACAGTTTTTATTCATTGTAAGGTTGGGAATCCTTGAATCTAGGCATTCTATATATATTTTCTAGTATGCCAGCATTTCCACTTGGCACATATATGTGTACACAGTATGATTACATGTATGTAAACAAAATGTATAGTAAATTTTTGAAATATTCATACTTATTTAAATTTGCATGAATCAAATACGGAGAAAAGTAGATAAAGTATACCTTCATAAACAAAAGTAGAATTATCAAATTGTTGTAATCTGAAAAATCATTTAAGGAGAAAAAGTTGTGAGTACCGGAAAATCTTTTAGTTCATTGATTAAGTTATCAGAGTATCTTTTACATATCCCTGTAGAAAAGAGTCAAAACTGAATTAAGATTTGGAAGACCAGTGGTGAAAATCCTTACGATTTTTTAAAATAACAATTATGACTGACAGTATAACATCAGAATTATTTGTACATACTCTTTAGAACATTTACAACACTAACATCCGTGTAAAAAATTTAGCCTCACTTTTTAATTTGACAGTGCTTCCCATATAACCCAAGATACAAAAAATAAACCTAATTAGATTTTCCCTCTGCAAGACGGGAGATGCATGCTTTGAGGACCTCCAGGGGACCAAATGGGAAAACCATGAAAAGGGTTTAGAACACTTGGTCAAAATAGTACCAAATAGTACCAGACTCTTGTGAAATAATAGTCATTCTCTTAGAGTTGCTTTAAACAGAATCGGATTCTGGATTCATCAGTGTTTTCATGTTCAGTTTTTAGAGAAACATATAAACAACATTTTTAATAAAAAGCCAACTTAATTTGTCCTTTACATACTTCGCAGGACTCCCTCAGATCCTTCGCAAGCTACTGAAACCTTTGCGTTTTGCCCGGTTTCTTTCTTCCCGTTGTCAAGAAATCCGTGCATTTTAAGTTTGGACAGTTTTTTTTCCTACCACATACAATGCTTCTAATTTTAACTTCCACTGCATCTCTCCTGCTTACGAATTCCTTTCTCCTGGGTTTTTATTTCCTCCTCTATATTTTGAAACAGTGCTTTCAAAAACCATACACATGCACTCCAATGTACATAGAAATTACTCCTCAGAGATCATTTGCTTTGATAGTTTGGTATAGTTTTATGTCTTCGTAGTATTCTTTGGTACTTGAATATCTAGTTCAAGGAAGAAATAGTTGCAAATTGTTTGCCATGTACCAACAATTTATGAAAATGTTCTATAACTCTAAAAAACATGTACCTTCTCTTTTAAGAAAAATTGCTCGTGAAATAGGATATACATTAACTTTTCTATTGATTTAAGAAGCCTGGTGGACTTGAATTTGCATTGAACAACTGGTGTTTCAGTAACTTATAAAACATCTGGGCCATTTCTGAGTATCTGTTTAACACTGTTTATGTTCATGTATTTTTAATCATGTGTTTTTAACATTCATATCTGGATTGTGAACAGGTGTTAGGCATGGTCATTTAGAGTTATTTGTGTTCCAAGAAGACAAAACACCCTAAAAGGTAAATGGCAATACCTAATTGATCTACAAGCAGAAGAGCCCCGTCATCTGCATGTTAGGTAAAACACCTTCAGGGCTTTACCGTCTGACAGGTGACTAGAACCTTGCCTGTCCACTGGTAGCCACATTTGGGAAGACTTTTTTTATTTTACTAACAAATTGATCTTTTCATAAAATCTGTTGGTTTTGGGGGGGAGTTGTTTTTTTAAAGAGCGAGGGACAGTCAGAGAAACAATTTTTATTTAGTTTTTCGTGTGACTTTTGTTGATCTGAGACTTTGTTGTGTATGTGGTACTGGAGTTTGAACTCACACATGCCAAGCAGACGTCGTAACTGCTGAGCCACTGCACCAGCCGTCACCAGTTTATAAAAAGACAATTTGGGGCTGGAGCGTTGCCTCAGCAGTTTCAGCCCTTGCCTGCACAAGGATGCAGATTATTTTTCTGACAAAAAAGGGACAAGTTCAGGTCACCTGTTCATATGGCTAAGCTGATGGGTAATCATAAGAAAGACATGCGATTTTCAGGTAAAAACAGAAGTTTGGTTTTACAAAGCCTTTGCCTCTTCTACCCCTGTTTGAGTCAACTATTTCACTGCTGTGACTAAGACCTCACAAGAACCATTTTAGAGAAGTTTATTTGGGGGTTGAACGTTTCAGAGGTCTCAGTCCATAGAAAGCCAGTTCCACTCCTTGGAGCTGGAAGTGAGGCTAAACATCGTCGTGGAGGGAAGCAGAGAGAGCAAGTGTTCCACTCACCAGATACAAAATACATACCCAAAGATATGCCCCCAGGGACCTCTAGCCACACCCTGCCTGCCTTCAGTTACCACACACTTAGTCCTCATCAGGAGAATTGATTTCACTGATCAGGTTAAGACTCTCATAACCCAATCACTTCACCTCTAAGCATTCTTACATTTACTTACCCATGAGCTTCTGGGGGACACACCTCACATCCAAGCCATAGCAAGCCCCTAACTCTTCTTTTGCTGGGACTGGAACCCAGGGCATCCTGCCTGCTAGGCTAGACAACCACCATACCACTGAGCTACATCCCCAGCCCCGCTTTTTCCAGCCTGAAATGACCTTGAATTTAATAACAATTTTGTTTGCTTGGCTGATTTGCTTGAACTAACCGATAGGATCTTAGAAATGTTTTTAAAAGACTGTTTGATGGATTTCCTCCCTCTCCCCTTCAAGCTTTTCCTGGCTCATGTGGAAGTTGGAGAAGCTTAAATATAGGACAGATATTTTATTTTTGAACCAGGCATAGGTTGGTCTTATAACTAGTTTGAGGTACCCTTATACTGATCTAGCTCTTCCCTTTTGGATTAGGAGTAGTTCAGTTAACTGTTTCATCAGCCTATTGGATTAGGAGTAGTTCAGTTAACTGTTTCATCAGCCTATCATTGTTAGCCAAGCAAATTTAAATTTTCTCATTTCCAAAAGTGGTGCCTCGGCTCTAGGTTACTGTGGAGCTGCTATGATTTTCAGAATGAGAGAAAGATAAAAGTTGATTCTGATTAGTTTTTCATGTGGATTTCTTTGCTCCAAGACTTGGTTGCATATGTGGTGCTGGGGTTTGAACTCATGTACTTACATAGGCCAGGCAGGCACTGTAACTGCTGAGCCCCTTTCCTTCTTTGCCCGGGTCATTCTGCCACAGTGTTGATGTTTGTAGATGCTCCCTACTCCAGTCTTCTGCCTGTGAGATGCGAGGGCAGAAGCAGTGGTCAGTAAGCTATCAAGTGCTGTTTTGTTTTCCCCAAAGGTCTTAACTGCAGAGGAGTTGAAAGCTGCTCAGACATCTGTCGCATATGGCTGTATCAAGTATGCTGACCTTTCCCATAACCGGCTGAATGACTACATCTTCTCCTTTGACAAAATGCTCGATGACAGAGGAAACACGGCTGCTTATCTGTTGTACGCCTTCACTAGAATCAGGTAATTTATTCTGAGTCAAACCAAAGTATACTTAGTTGCTCCAAAACATCCATTTTTTTTAAGTATCTTTTAGAATTCAAAGTTATGCTTATATGAATCCTTTAGCCTGTCCCTGTTTACCCTGGCAGATGCTCTCCTGAGCACTCTGGATTGAAATCCCAAACAGGTATCAAGTGACCCACTAAAAGAATTAAAAGAATTCCCTTTTAATATTGTAAAACACTTCATCCATTTTTTCATCAGTCCCGTCTTATTACATGTTTTCTCATGGAAAGGAGTTTACCTGATACTGGAGCAGTAGCATTTGTCTGATGTTTCAGGTCTATTGCACGTCTGGCCAGTATTGATGAAGAGATGCTCCGGAAAGCAGCTCGGGAGACCAAAATCATTCTGGACCATGAGAAGGAGTGGAAACTAGGCCGGTGCATTTTACGCTTCCCTGAGATTTTGCAGAAGATTTTAGATGATTTATTTCTCCATCCTCTCTGTGATTACATTTACGAGCTTGCAACTACTTTCACTGAGTTCTATGACAGCTGCTACTGTGTGGAGAAAGATCGACAGACTGGTGAGTATCTTGAGTTGGCATTTCCAATATAGAAATCCTCCCTCTTTTTCCCAAAGAATTGCACAGTAATCCATAGCATATATAATGGACAAAATTAGAACCAGTGCTAGCAAAAGCAGTTCTGCCCAGTGAGTGTTTCCCCGTTCAGGCACAGGGCATGACTTCAATAAAAATGGTTGGCAGACCACAGGGAATAGGGCACAGTGTCTGAGTATATTTGAAAGGGATTTTTTTTTTTTTTGGTGAGTATTGCAGTGCACAGGACTGGAAATCAAACCCAGGGCGGTGCACTTGACCACTCATCTACCCCCCAGAAGAAGGAATCTGCCTTTGGAAAACAATCTCTATCACTTTAGTTAACAAACTGTGTTAAGCATCACAAAGCAAGTAGCAATTTGCGAGGGTCCTGCCCAAGAACAAGCTTTTTTTTCTAGGGGAAAAGGAAGTCTGATATGGTGTTTAGGTTTGCAGTTATTTCAGACCATGAATCCTAGAAAAATCCTAGGAAAGAGCTCTCAAGTTTACAAAGGAATATAAGATCTACATTTCTATTCATTGCAGACCTTGTGTAAATAGATCCTTTGCTTTTTGGATTGACTCTATAGTTGCTGGTTGCAGGAGGTAGTAGGCTATTCCATTAATCAGTGGCTTTGTTTCTCTTTTCTCAGGAAAGGTATTGAAGGTGAACATGTGGCGCATGCTGCTGTGCGAAGCAGTAGCTGCTGTCATGGCCAAGGGGTTTGATATCCTGGGAATAAAGCCCGTCCAAAGGATGTAATCCTTTTTTGAACACTGTTTTACCAAAGCGGCCATTAACACTGTTTGCTTTTTTACAATCATGTGGATCTAAAAACTAGTAAAAAAAAAAAAAAAAAAAAACCAATTTCTCAAATGTCTGTGTAAAATGTGATTCTTTAACAAATAGCTTTGTAAAAAGAAAACCCTATAAATATGCTTCTGTGTTAAGCTAAAATGACAGCAAAGGCCATGGATTAATGCAGTTTATTGGCAGGGATGTGTTTTCACTCACCCTAACTAGATAAGAATCTCATCTATTGAACCTTTATATATGTTCCAAGACCATATATTCCAAGACCTTTACACACCTCTGAGGTCCTATTCCATTGTTCTTTGAAAGCTGTAAATGATAAAGTTGAGGTTCTTACATGCGCTGGAACAAAGCCAAGCTAACTCCTGAGTTCAGACTCTTTCCATTTTAGCAAAATATGAGAAATGTCACAAAGTTCTAGATGAACTCATAGTTCCAAGAGACACTAAAAAAGCATGAATGTTCAGAGCAGTCAAGTATCCTCTGGGCTTGGCACATTGTTCCACTGCATGCGGTTGGAGTTGTTTGGTGGCAGTAATGGGGAGAGTAGGTGCAGGCCTCAGCAGAGTGGTTTGAATCAGTAGTTAATGGAAACTGCCAACAACTCATGAACAGTTTCCAGGGGGCTCCAAACCTTACCAGCCTGGCATGTCCACTCCACTTTGCAGCCTACCAGCTGCAAAGACATCCTACCTGGACCTTGAATCCATGGGCCTTAATATCTTTAAAAAGGATCCAGTGGAGTAGAGTAGAGGGGGAAGGATGAGAGTTCAGGAGCTTGTTAAATTAGCCAAAGGTCACAATTCATTCCCACACGGGAAGGCTCAGAAGCAAGTCAGCCTTTCATGTATCTGAGACCCAAACTTTGTTTGTGTACTTACATAGTAAGCCAGGGTTGATGCCGTTCCATGTTTCCCCCAAAAGAACCCCTCCGTTAAATTGATTTCTCATGAAGGTCGGAGATCTCCTTCTGAGTCGATTCCCCCATACTCCTTCCCTCCAGTCTTCAAGATATCCTTCCTATTCCCTACCCCCTCCCTATGTCTCCAGGTATCTATCCTAGGCAAGGTTCCCCCTGTTTGTGTAAAAATTCATACATTTTGAGGTTATTAGCTTAGCCATCTAACTACTGTTTCCAGATGTATTCTAGTTTCCGCAAATGAGAGAAAACATTCGGCCCTTCGGTTTCTGAGATTGGGATCCTTCACTTAGCACAATTTTTTCCATCTCCATTCATTTGGCTTCAAAACCCATAATATTGTGTTCTCTAAGGGCTGAGTAGTATTCCATCATATATATGTACCAAAGTTTTTATATCCACTCGTCAAGTGAGGGGCATCTGGATTGGTTCCACAGTCTAGCTATAGTAAATTGAGCTGCTATAAACATTGATGAAGCCATATCACTATAATATGCTGAGTCTAACTCTTTTGGGAAAATACCCATGAGTGGGATAGCTGGGACATAAGGGGGTTCCAGCCCTAATTTTTTGAGGAGTGTCCACACTGCTTTCCAAAGTGGCTGAACCAGTTTGCAGTCCCACCAGCAATGTAACAGTGTTCTTCTTTTCCCACAGCCCCTCCAACATCTGTCGTTGTGTTCTTCATTTTTGCCACTCTTAACAGGAGTAAGGTGAAATCTCATTGAAGTTTTGATGAGCATTTTCTCATATATTTATGGGCTTTCTGAACGTCCTCTGGTGAGAAGTTTCTTTTTAGATCTGTAGCCCATTTATTGATTGGATTATTTGTGGTTTTGGTTTTTAGTTTTTTATTTCTTTGTATATTCTGGATATTAGCCCTCTATTCGAGGTGTAGCAGGCCAAGGTTTTCTCCCCTTCTGTTGGGTCTCTCTTGACTAATTCTTTAGCTGTGCAAAAGCTTTTTAGTTTAATTGCATCCCATTCATTTATTCTTGACTTTACTGCTTGCACCATGGGAGTTTTGTTAATGACGGCCACCGACCCCTGTGTCCTATAGTGTTGATCCTACTTCTTTTTCTAGTAAATTTAAAGTTGCTGGCTTAATATCCAGATCTTTGAACCATTTTAATTTAATTTTTGTGCAGGGCAAAAGGTAAGGCTCCAGCTTCAGTTGTCTACACGTGACTGTCTAATTTGTCCAGCACCATTTGTTAAACAGGCTATCTTTCTATATAATTTTGGCCCCTTTATCAAATAGTTAAAGATATGGGGGTTCATCGCAGAATCTTCTACTCTATTCCATTGGTCTTCAGTTCTGTTTTGATACCGATACCATGCTGTTTTTACTACTGTGGCCCTGTAGTATAATTTCAGGTCAGGGATTGAAATACCCCCTACTTCTTCCTTCCTGCAGAGTAAAGTTTTGGCTAATCTGGGTCTTCGCTATTGCATACGAACTTGAGAATTGCTTTTTCTATATCTGTGAAGAATAGCATTGGTGTCTTGATGGGGATTGCATTAAATCTGTATAGAGCTTTGGGTAGAATGGCTACCTTTATTATATTAATTCTGCCTAACCATGAGCATAGAATGTTTTCCCATCTGCTCAGGTCAAGCAAAACTCAGCTTCAGATTTGATGGAGAAATAAAAACTTTTCATGATAAAACAAAACTGGCAGAGTTCGTCAACAGAAAACCTGCCCTACAAAGAATTCTCAAGGAAACACTCCAGACAGAAGAACAAGCACTTGATACCCAAAACCCACAAACTGAAGAAACTCAGTAAAAGTATCACCCAGCAAAAATCTAACCAAAGTAACCACAGAACTAGCTAAATAAGACACAATCACTATGAATCAATTACACGCTTCTATTTTAACACTGAATGTGAATGGTCTAAATGCACCACTCAAAATACACAGACTTGGAGATTGGATCAAAAAACAAAATCCAACCATATGCTGCTTACAAGAAACTCACCTAACAGGCAAAGACATCCACAGATTAAGGGTGAAAGGATGGAAAAAAATCTACCATGCTTATGGCCCAAGAAAACAAGCCAGTGTTGCTATACTTATATCCAACAAAGTAAATTTCAAACATAAATCAATCAGAAGAGATAAAGAATGCCACTACTTAGTACTAAAAGGAACCCTTCAACAGAAAGAAATAACCATAGTTAATATTTACTCTCCAAACAACAATGCACCCATCTATGTGAATAAATTACTTCATGACATTAAACCACTCGTGGATCACAACACAATAATACTGGGAGACTTCAACACTCCGCTGTCACTATTAGATCATCAAAACAAAAAATCAATAAAGAAATCACCAGCCTAAATAACTGCATAAACCAAATGGACTTAATAGACACATAGAATTTTCCATCCCAAATTACCAGAATACACCTTCTCTGCAGCACATGGATCCTTTTCCAAAATACATCATATTCTGATTCATAAAGATAATCTCAGCAAAAACAAAAAAGACATCATCCCATGTGCCCTTTCAGACCACAATGCTATAACCCTAGTGATCAACAGTAATAATCATAACAGAAAACACTCATATTCATGGAGATTGAATAATACTCTTAAATGAAGAATGGATCCAAGAAGACATGAGAGAAGTAATCCAAAAAGTTCTTGGAAGAGAATGAAAATGAAGACACAACATATCAAAACCTCTGGGACAGTATGAAAGCTTTCCTAAGGGGAAAATTTATAGCACTGAATGCCCACATTAAAAATGAAGAGAGATCCCAAATAAGCTTATGCTTCATCTCAAAGCCCTTCAAAAGGAAGAACAATCTAACCCCAAAGCCAGCAGAAGACAGGAAATAATCAAGATCAGAGCTGAAATCAATGAAAATGAGAACAAACAATAAAAAGAATCGATGAAACAAAGAGCTGGTACTTTGAAAAACATAAACAAGATAGATAGGCCCCTAGCGAGCCTAACCAAAAGGAGGAGAGAAATGAAGCACATCAGTAAAATCTCCAATGAAAAGGGAGTGATCACCACTGACCCCATGGAAATCCAACAAATTATAAGATCATATTTTGAAAACCTATACTCCTCCAAAATTGATAATTTGGAGGAAATGGATAAATTTCTTGACACATACAACATCCCTAAATTGAATCAGGAGGATATTGAATTCCTAAATAGCCCAATCACAGGCACTGAAATCCATATCGCAATTAAAAGTACCAAAGGGCTGGAGCAGTGGCTCAGCGGTTTCGGCGCTTGCCTGGCAAGCACGAGGACCCGGGTTCAAACCCCAGCACCACGTACACAACTAAGTGTTGGAGCAACTAAGGCCATGTGAAAAACTCAATAAAATTGTCCCTCTCTTTAAAAAAAAAAAAAAAGTCTACCAAAGAAGAAAAGCCCAGGCAGGACCTGATGGCTTCCCTGCTGGTTTTTACCACACTTTTGAGGAGGAACTAACACCTCTCTTCATTAAGTTATTTCAAGAAATTGAAAA